>LPNX011154324.1:212367-227256 GCA_001517045.1 Pseudotsuga menziesii | reverse complement strand
AAACTTAGCATCCCGATCTATTATCACTATTTTTGGTATACCATGTAATCTAAATATTTCCTTCATAAATATGTCAGCAATATTAATTGCTTTATAAGTGGACTTTACGGGTATAAAGTGAGTTTCCTTACTACGTTTATCCACTACCATCATAATGGAGTCATTATGTTTCTTTGTTCTTTGTAAACTCGTAGTAAAATCCATAGTGATAGTCTCCCACTTCCACTCAGGTATAGGGATTGACTGCAACAAACCCGCTGAGTGTTGATGGATAGCCTTAACTTGCCGACATGTGAAACATTTAGCTATATACCCTGTTTCTTCCTTTTTCATATTTGGCTAATAAAATTCTTTCTTTAAGGCTGTTATAAGTTTTTGATAACCGGGGTGTCCTGCATAGGTATTATCATACAACTCCTTGAAGACAATATGCTTTACATTCAATTGATTAGGCACATAAATTCTGTTTTTAAAACGTAAAAACCCTTCTGCATCAATTTGGTATAGATTCTCAATTGTTCCTGAATTTTTCTGAATACATTTTTTTATCCAATCCTCATATTGCTCATCCTTAACTAAAGCTTCCTTTAACATAGTTTTAAATTCATACACATAACTACTAATCAGTACCAATTACAATTGATGTTGTTCTCTACTTAATGCATCTGCTACAATATTCTCTTTCCCCTTTATGTGTTTAATTTCAAAATCATATTCACTCAAGAATGCGAGCCACCTGGCTTGTTAGACATTTAATGCTTTTTTATCAAACAAATATTTCAAGCCAATATTGTCTATTAAAAACAAAATTTTCTTCCCTATCAAATAATGCCACCAGATTTTAAGAGCATGAATAATAGCTTCTAATTCCAAATCATGTACCACACAATTCCTCTAATTGTCCTTTATTTTTTGTTATTCATAACAAATTATGTGACCTTCTTGAGTTAAAACCCCTCCTAACCCTTCTTTACTAGCATCTATACATACCACAAAGTCTTTGTTTGGATCAACAATTTTTAACATAGGTGTTGCGGTCAATAAGTGCTTTAGTTTTTCAAAACTATCTTGACACTACTGATTCCAAAGAAATATCACACTTTTCTTTTGTAAGGTAGTTATAGGATATGCTATTTTAGAAAACAATTCAATAAATCTATGATAATATCCCGTTAATCCCATAAAATATCTTATGTAATGAACATATTTTGGTGCAGGCCATTCCAATATAGCCTTGATTTTTGTCGAATCAACTGCTATTCCCTTTTCTGAAATGGCATGTCCCAAATACTATACCACTTTTTTATAAAAGTCACACTTAATTAATTTGTCATATAACCGATGCTCCCTTAAGGTTTCCATAACCTTCCTTAAATCATTAGAGGAATTTTGAGGTCTAAAATGGGCCTCCTAAGGAAAATAATAAATTAATAGTTAAAAAAATAAAATAATAGTAAAATAATAAAACCATATTTATTAATTTTGGAAGAAAAAAGAAAAAAACTACTTTTTGTTTTCGTACTTTCGACATATCTCCTTGTGTTTTTACTCAAATTTTGATCGCGAGAGCTAGTTGGATGCAGAATTTGATTTCACATCCAATGAGTACTCACACTGCATACTTTTGGTGGACCTTGCTACTCCAAAAATAAGAAATACCTGAAAAAACGTGATGATGACACATGATGATGATCACGTTTTTTTCAAGTATTTCTTGTTTTTGGGGTAGCGGGGTCCGCCAAAAGTATGCAGTGTGGGTACTCCTTAGATGCAGAATCAAATTATGTATCCAATGAGCTCTCTCAATCAAAATTTGAGTAAAAACACAGGGAGATATGTCGAAAATACGAACAAAAAAGTAGTTTTTTTTAATGACAAATATGTCAATTCAACCATTATGGTTGACTCATTTTATTGGATTTCTATTGGTTCTTGAATTCCAACTCACAAGAACTTATTGTTGGCGCGTTTTCTTATAAGGACCATTTTAGACCCCAAATTTCCTCTAATGGCTCCTCATGCTCTACCTCATTCTTAGAATAAACCATAATATCATCAATAAACACCAATACAAATTTATCCCAAAATTTACTTAGCACATTATTCATCATATTCATAAATGTTGCTGGAGCATTTGTTAAGCCAAATGGCATTACCACAAATTCATAATGTATGTATCTAGTTCAAAATGTTGTTTTATGAACATCCTCCTCCTTAACTCGAACTTGATGATATCCTGATCGAAGATCAATTTTTGAAAATATTTTCACTCCACCAATCTGATCAAATAGATCATCTATTCTAGGTAATGTGTATTTATTCTATACTGTCATTTTATTCAGTTGTCGATAATCTATACACATTCTAAAAGTTCCATCTTTCTTTTTAACAAACAATACAGGTTCTCCCCAAGGCAAAACACTAGGTCGAATATATCCTTTGTCCAATAATTCATGTATTTCCATTCTTAATTATGTTAATTCTGGTGTATTCATACGATAGGGATCTCGTGATATAGGTGTTGAACCTGGCATTAAGTCTATGGCAAATTCCAAGTCTCGTTTAGGTGGTAATCTAGGTATCTCCTTTGGAAATATATTCTGAAATTCCTTCAAAATAGGGAAATCCTCCATTGTTGTTTCAGGTTTTTCCATTTCAATTTCATTAAATTTAATAACATACAGCTGGAAACCCTTCCTAAGAAATGTTTTAAGTTGTACCGCAGAGATTTATCAGGTTGTTATAGGTCTATAAATTCCTTTTACTATGTGCCTTTTTCCTTCATCACCCATACAATCGAAACTTTTATGTAAACAATCAATACATGCTTTATGAGATTACAACCAGTCCATACCAATCAGAATATCATATGAACCTAATGGTAATATGTTCAGGTTTACAGTAGTACTCATACCACTGAAATTTATTCTATAAGCTTTAACTAATTCAGTGACTTTCCTTTTCATCTCTATCTCCAATTGTACTGACCATTCATTCTTTTTATTTTCTTTACTTAATTTACATTTTTCAAGTACCCTTGGTGAAATATAACTTAAACTAGCTCCTGAATCAATAAGTACAGAAACAGATGTATTTAAAATTTTACCTTCCACCTCCAACATGGTAGATTGATGACTCGCCTGCCTATCTTCCAAAGCAACATTGATTCTGGGCATGTTCCTGGCTACATCATTGACAGTATAAGCTTCCTGTAACATATTCATGGGGGGCATCTTTCTATTGGGATTATGAGGACAATTTTTATATAAATGTGGCCCATTACAACCTCAACATTTAACTTCTTTTACAGTGTTGTTTCCTACTCCGTTAGATGTGCTGGTACCCTTTACTCCAGTACTGATGTAAGTACCTTGTTTATTATAATTATTATCAGTGTGGATTTTTTCTCCCTTCCTAAAAGGTGATGGTTTAAAACCCTTTTTTTTCTAATCCATTTTCTCATTTTTCTTATTTTGCCAATTTTTAGTTATTTCCAATCTTTTCTTAAACAAATGATAACACAACTTAGCCTTTTTGATTACCTCATCCATGGTATTAGGTAACTCAAATTAAATCTTTTCCTTATAAGCTGGGGGTAAACAGTTGATAAATCTATAAACCTTAGATTTCTCCTCCTTTAAGTAAGGTACATATCGTTGTAGGTTCACAAACTTGGTCACAAATTCATGCATGGTTAAGGTTCCTAATCGTAAATCATTGAATTCCTAGATTTTTTGTCATAGTATCGTTCTGACATATATTTATTTTTAAACAACTTCTTAAAATTTTTCCAACTCAATTATTTTCTATGTATATTATTTACACTTTTGGCTTCCTACCACCA
The DNA here is from genome assembly GCA_001517045.1 of Pseudotsuga menziesii. Classification (NCBI taxonomy): domain Eukaryota; kingdom Viridiplantae; phylum Streptophyta; class Pinopsida; order Pinales; family Pinaceae; genus Pseudotsuga; species Pseudotsuga menziesii. The sequence goes on along the minus strand of LPNX011154324.1, from coordinate 223,412 downwards.
TAATGCATCTTTTTGCTTAGCTGGAAAATGGCTAATCGTGCTCTCAAATTATCATCATACTGATACACCTAGAAATACCTTTTAATGTTAAGTAACCAAGATTTCGCTGCTTCTTTTGATTCTCCATCAAATGTTGGTGGTTTTAACTTTTTAAATTCTCCTTGCAGTTCCACCAGATGTTCTCTCTGTCTCCCAACTTTTATCTCTTTATGTTTCTTCAAATCTGGTGTATTTTCAGAAATTTTTTCCGTAGTTTGAAACACTTGTTGAGAAAATTGCAGAAAGAGAGAAAACATTTGAGAAGAAGGAGTCTAAACCCAATGAAGAAACTTTGTGTCTTGTATAGAAAGGACACAAATCAAAAGAAGAATTTGCAAAGGATGAAAATAGAAGCAGAGGTCGAGGTAGAGGAAAAAGAGGATATTACAGAGGAAGGGGGGGAATATTTAATCAAGGAGAGAAGCAATGTTATAGATGTGGAAAAACTGTTCATACTGCCAGTTATTGTAGAACTTCTTGGGATAAAATTGTCAACAAGAAAGAGCAAGTACAAGATAAAGGAAATGATAAAGGTAACCCTCCTGAATCTGCACATTATGTTGTTGCACATTGTAATCTAGGAATTGAAGAAGCTTTCACTACTTCATTTTCATGGAATGACATTGTTACATTTTTATCATTCAAGCTAGCATTATATTAGGATCTTTAACTAAGAGAATAACAAGCACAACAATTAAACATAAGAGACAATGAACACAATGTTTTTCCTCAGGGAAACCTTAAATGGAGAAAACCCCACAACTTCCTCAGAGATAGAATCAGCACCAAAAGTAAAACCCCAAAATAGTAAGATGATCTCTCAACAACAATAGTCTCCTTCTTTCTAGCCCCAACAACTTGTTCTCCCTCAGCTATGCACTACAACTGAGTGTGAGTGAGTGTGTGATAAATAGAGAGGCTCACTCTCTATTTATACTAATTCTCGACTTGACAATAACTCACTAGGGCCGACTTCTCTAGGAGAGTCTAATAACCCTAGGGCCCAACAATTGTGGGAACTTTAACCCTTGATCAATAGGAGGGTTACCCATAATGACTTGACATGGCTTGTTCACATTATAGAAACTCCTGATCGGAACATCGCGGCATGACATGGCTCAATTACATTACAAACACTTCCCCGAATAAGCATTGGGGTACAATACATAAGATATACAAATGAATACATTCCGAAGTTACAAATACATCAACACTCCCTCTTAACTAGGAAGGTATTCTCTTGACACAATTTATCAGCACAAGTATTCTTCTCTGTATCATCTGGCTCATCATCGAGTCCTTGTCATCTTCAAGTCATCTTCATATTGATCTGGATCATCACTCAATATGGATCATCATCATTGGATCTGGATCATCACCGATCTAGATCATCATCACAGGATCTAGATCATCTCTTTTGGATCAACATCACTGGATTTGGATCATCATCACTGGTGCTATCTCTTGATTCTTCTCGTCACAGGAAGTTCTATAGAGCCAGCCCTTTCTCATTTTGGTTGTAAGCCTAGCCTCCAAGTAGGTATTCATCTTCTTCAGCACTTATATCTGACCTAGTAAGAAAGGCTCGTCCAACACTTATATTTGACCATGGGAGGGCCCAGCCTACCCCCATGTCAGAATGGCATGCCAAACACTCACATCTGACCATGAGAGGAACACATCCACCATCATGTTAGAATGGCCCAGCCCTTACATCTAACCATGGGAGGGCCCATCCTGCCCCCATGTTAGAATGGACAAGCCCTTACATCTGACCATGGGAGGGCCCATCCTGCCCCCATGTCAGAATGGCTCTCAGTCCCAGAATGATAGTTCTAGGTAACTAACCAGGTGCCTCCATTCTCCCAAAGAATGGCATCAACCCTTACATCTGACCATGGGAGGGCCCAGCCTACCCCCATGTCAAAATGGCCCAACCCTTACATCTGACCATGGGAGGGCCCAGCCTGCCCCCATGTCAGAATGGCTCTCATTCCTAGACTGAGGGTTCCTGGTAACTGACCAGGTGCCTCCACTCCCAGAGAATGGCATAAGCTCTTATATCTTATCAAGTGGGAACACATCCCTCAATCACATCAGAATGGCCCTACACTTATATCTGATCATGTGAGACTACATCCCATAGCCATATCAGAATGGCCCTTAGTCCTAGACTGAGTATTCCTAGTAACTGACCAGGTACCTCCATTCAAAGAATGGCAATCAACGCTTATATCTGATCATGTAGGAACCAATCCTACAGTCACATCAGAATGGCTCATCACTCATATCTAACATGGAAGGAACCAATCCTCTCACCATGACAACATGGCTCAGCCCTTACATATGACCATGGAAGGAACCAATCCTCTCACCATGTCAGAATGGCTCACAGACTCATCACTTCCCCTTGGACGAAACCTTGATCTGGAGAACACCAAGATTCTCCCTGAAGTACTCGAACTTCACTCTAGCCAATGGCTTTGTCAACACATCAACTATCTGTTGGTCCATCACAACATATTGGAGCTTCATTGTTCCTCTCTACACCATATCCCTGATATAGTGATAGTTGATCTTGATATGCTTCGACTTGTCATAGAACACCGGGTTCTACGAAAACTTCACACAACTCTAGTTCTCGCAATATATACAAGTAGCATCTAACTGAAGATCAAATAAATCAGACAGTAGCTTCCTCAGCCATACTGCCTCACAACTAGCTGAACAAGCTGCAACATACTTTGCTTCAGCTGTACTTAGTGCCACATAGGATTGTTTCCTGCTAAACCAAGAGATCACACCTGATCCCATACTGAAGCAACACCTTGAAGTTCTCTTCCTATCGATGGCACTGCCTGCCCAATCCGAATCAACATAACCTTCCATGTTAATCTTCTGATTCACCTCATACTTGAGCCCATAATGAACTATACCCCTTAGGTACCTCAGAATATGCTTTGCAGCAATCAAGTGAACATGTCTCAGATCTATCAGTAACTAGCTCAAGGTGTTCATAGCAAAGAAAATATCTGGTCTCGTGTTCGTCAAGTACATCAAGGACCCAATCATCTAAGGATACATCATAGCATCAACCGCTTCTAATGAAGCATCACTCAATAGCTTCAAGTTTGATGCCATAGGTGTGGTCATGGCCTTGTATTCCATCATCTCAAACCTCTTCAGGATCTCTACCGTATACTTCCCTTATCCCATGGAAATTCCATTTGCATTATGCCACACCTCCATGCCTAGAAAATAGTGCATCATACCCAAGTCCTTCATTTCGAAATCAGCAGCAATCTTCCTCTTCATATCAGCAATCAACCCATCCATGCCTATTACAAACGGATCATCTACATACAGTAGGAGTATCACTGGCTTACCATCTTCAACCTTGTAGTAAAAGTTGAATTCTGCTTTACTCTTGGTAAAACCCAAATGGGATAGAAAGTTTTCAATTATGTCGTACCATGTTCAGGGTGCCTGTTTTAATACATATAGGGCTTTCTTCAATTTACATAAATGAGACTCCCTATCATGTGTCTCAAAACCGAGTGGTTGCTCCACATACACTTCCTCTTCCACTACACCATCCAAGAAAGTAGTCTTGACATCCATTTGGTGTATCTTACATTTCATTACTACAACCAGAGCAAGTACTGATCTAATGGAAGTGTATATGGCTACAAGTGCAAAATTTTCTTCATAATCTATTCTTGCTTTCTGGGAGAAGCCACGAGCCACAAATATTGCTTTATATTCTTCTATGGTGTCGTCTGCAGCATGCTTAATCTTGTAGATCCATTTGGAAGTTACAATAGAATTCCCTTCTGGTCTTTGGACAACATCCCAAACATCATTCTTCATGATCGATTGATAGTCTTCGATCATAGCATCCTTCCATTCTTTCATTTCTGTCGCTTCTTCATAGTTGGAAGGTTCTTTATCGACAAAATCACATAATAAGACTACATACTCGGAGCAGGACCTGGTCCTCTTTCTTTCTTTGTGATTCTCTTTTGGAGCCCCATATCTTTCTGCACCTTGGATAGCTTCTCATACCCAAGTAGGTTTCCTCTTGTGAGTATTATTCTCCTGAGGTGGATCTACATGTTCTTGAGATTCTTCTAATTCTCAATCTTCTTCTTGAATTTCTTCGTTCATGGTTGTGTCATGAATTCTGGGTGCTTTTGTTTCTTCAGGTTCTTCAGTAGGCCTCTTTCTGGATTTGTTGTAAGCTAAGTCTTCATCGAATGTTACGTCCCTGCTGATGTCGATATTCTTGAATCCTGAGAAGTATATTCTATAAGCCTTCGAGCTTTCAGAGTATCCCACAAATATACCCTTCTTTCCTGAAGGTTCTAACTTTGTCCTCTTTTCTTTTAGAATGTGTATATAAACTGGACATCTGAATATTCTGAGATGGCTAGCTTCTGGTTTCTTGTTGGAAAAGACTTCTTCAGGTGTCTTGTTCTCGAGTACTTTGTGTGGAGTACAGTTCTGTACATACACCGTTGTTCTGGCAGCTTCTACCCATAGATGCATGGGAAGATCTTGATCATGAAGCATAGCCCTTGCAGTTTCCATGATCGTTCTATTTTTCCTTTCTGCAACCCCATTCTGTTGTGGATTATATGGAGTGGTTAACTCCCTCTCAATCCTTGAATCTTTGCATAATTCTTTGAATTCATTTGATGTGAATTCTCTGCCATTATCTGATCAAAAGGTCTTGATCTTCTTTTCAGTGTGGTTCTCAATCAAGGATTTGAATTCCTTGAACTTGCTGAATACTTCATCTTTGTTCTTCATGAAGTATATCCATGTCTTCCTAGAAAAATCATCAATAAAAGAAACATAGTATACATACCTACTTGATGAACTTTATGACATTGGACCGCATACATCGGAGTGAATGATTTCCCAGATTCATTTTTCCTTGCTCTCGCTACTTGGAAATTTCTTCTTTGTGTTGTTTCCTTTTGCACATCCCTTGTAGATTCCATCATGTTTTGCCTGAATTTCTAGAAGACCTTCAACAGCTTTGCTTGCAAGTGGTAGTGCTCTGTAGTGCACATGTGCAAGCCTTCTATGCCAAAGTTCATTTGGCTCAACCGTGTCATGGACCAAAGCTTTTTCTGGATGGCCCTTCAATTTGTATAGGCCTCCTTCTTATTTCCCAATCACTACTGCATCATCAAAAGGCTTTCCCTTTGGCCACACGAGAACTTGGCCATCTACAAATGCAACCCTCATGCGTTTTGCATCTAATGTAGATATGGAGAGGAGATTCTTCTTAAGTCCTGGTTCAAACAATACATCCTTCATCTTCATAGACTTTCCAGAGTCTAACTTATAGGAGGATTCCCTACTACCTTTTATTGGATACTGGTAGTCATCTCCAAGTTTCACCTTGTGGGGTGATTCATGTTCTGATAGTCTCACAAAAGACTCTTTGAATCCTGTCATATGTTTGGAAGCCCCACTTTCTATAATCCAATCATTGCTTCCATGTGTGATGTTTCCCATGAGATCGGAAATCAAAACATATTCTTCATCACTTGAAGAATCATCACTTTCTTTCTTGTTTCTCTTTGTGGAAGGCTCATCATCTTTTGCAGCATGAGCATGATGTCTTCTCTTGTTGTTTTTCTTCTTGTGAGAGTTTCTTTTGTTTCTAGGACAATCTCTGGCATAGTCTCCTATTTCATCACAAGTATAACATCTGAGTTGATCTTTCTTGGAGGAAGAATGTTTACCTTTAGAATGATGATGATAGTCCCTTCCGTTCTTCTTGGATTGAACTATGAGAGCTTGATCTTCACTTCCCATCTTTTCTTCTCAAGCTGCTATCGAGCTTCTTCTTGTGAGCATTCTTCCCATAGTCTGCTGAACTTGACTAGCTTCTCTCTGGCACAAATCCCTTGAATGAAAGTGTCCCATGTCCTAGGGAGACCAAGGTGGCCATTACAATCTTTGCATTCTCCACTTCTTCATCCACTGCTTCAAGTTGTTCTTTGATTTGGGAGACCCTTTTTAAGTATGACTGTATGGTCTCCACATTCTATATCTTCACATTCCCATAGTCTTCTAAACTTAACTAGCTTCTTTCTGGCACATATCCCTTGAATGAAAGAGTCCCATGTCCTAGGGATACCATTCAAGGTGGTCATTACAATCTCCGCATTCTCCACTTCTTCATCCACTTCTTTAAGTTATTCTTTGATCTTGGAGACCCTTGTGAAGTATGACTGTATGGTCTCCACATTCTATATCTTCACATTCTTCAACTGGTTCCTCAAAGTCATCTTTCGGTTTATGTTCTTTCCTTCAAATAGTTTGGTTAGGGAATCAAACATAGCTTTAGGTGTCTTTAGGGAGGACACCTATGGTATGAGGTGATCCTTGATTGAATCGGCAATAATCCTCTTAGCCATAACCAACTTCTTCTTGTGTAAGGCCTTAGCCTCATCTCCCTCTGGAACTGGAACCTCCTCATAAATGTAGGAGTCCAACTCATTTTCTTCCAGAACCAAGGAGATCCTATACTTCCAGGGTCGGAATTTATCAGCTCCCTTAAGATTTTCATCAAGCTTGGTATGGTGAGACATATTAACTAACCTCAAATGGAAATACAAAATATTTAGATCTTACCAGGTCAAGATGTTGGAACTGGATCTAAAGCTAAATTTTTGCAGTGTTGGTTCAGGAGCAGATTAGGGTTTGACTTTCCCAGAGTTCTGTTCGACCAAATTATTTGATCTTGATTTGTAAACTTTGATTTTGAGGAGGAGATCAATCCAGGCCTGGGCTCACTCAAAAATTCCACTTATGTGGAAAGCCCTAATTTTTGGCAGTAGTGTCGGCTCAAAAACTGAAAACGCTCAGAATCAGATTCTGCTTCAACAAAAAGATGCGCCCTAGATAGGAGATTCAGCCCAACCTTCTTTTGCTGAAAATATGTGGAGAGAGATCCAAAAAGTAGGAATCCCTAGTTTCCACAGCTGCACAGTGTCTTCTTCTCAGGTTAACTCTGATACCATGTTAGATTTTTATCATTCAAGCTAGCATTATATTAGGATCTTTAACTGAGAGAATAACAAGCACATCAATCAAACACAAGAGACAATGAACACAGTGTTTTTCCTCAGGGAAACCATAAATGGAGAAAACCCCACAACTTCCTCAGAGATAGAATTAGTACCAAAAGTAAAACACCAAAACAGTAAGATGATCTCTCGACAGCAGTAGTCTCTTTCTTTATAGCCCCAGCAACTTCTTCTCCCTCAACTATGCACTACAAATGAGTGTGAGTGAGTGTGTGATAAATAGAGAGGCTCACTCTCTATTTATACTAATTCCCGACATGACAATAACTCACTAGGGTCGACTTCTCTAGGAGATTCTAATAACCCTAGAGCCCCACAATTGTGGGGTCTTTAACCCTTGATCAATAGGAGGGTTACTCACAATGACTTGACATGACTTGTTCACATTATAAAAACTCCCGATCGAAACATCGGGGAGATTGCACATTAAGGGGAGACAGCACGTAAATTGTTCCGGTAATTGTTTTGAATAATTATTTTTCTTTTTTAAAAGGAAAAAAAAAAGAGAAGAGATCCACTATTTATATTTTCGTGCAATGGTTTCTTTAAATTAATTATCAAATCTTTGGGGAGTTCTTTTCAGAAAATAAAAAAAATTTAAACAGCCATTTATATTTGAGTGCAAGGTTTTTTTTAAATTGAATTATTAAACCTTTCGGGAAATATTTTTAGAAGATAAAAAGATTTTAAAGAACATTGGCTAAAAGGAAAAGAATATATCATACTGTATTTTGTACACAAAAATTTACTACACAGTAAATTTCAATGAATTCTTTAATTTCAGTTAAAAATACCCTTATTTTTAATGATATGTGGGATGGAATTTTTGAAAATGAGAATTTAGAAGATAAGAAAGATGGAGAAGCAATAGATGAAGTGGATAAAAGTGTACTAGTACCACCTACTAATGCCAAAGATTTAGCATTATGGAAAAGCAAGGACAAGAAGGCTTATGCCTTAATTATTGCCTCTGTAAGTGAAGAAGTAAGTAGACATTTAGTTTCTAGCAAAAGTGCTTGGGAAGCATTAAAGAAACTAAAAGATTTGTATGATTCACATTCTTAGCTTGAAATAATACAATTGTTAATGAAGTTATTTAACTTAGAGTTAAAATATAATGATACAATGAAACTTGCTTCTGAAATTAGAGCCATTTTCCATGATATTGATGCAACTGGTGTAAAAGTTGACATTCAACTTACTGCATTTATTAAAGCTCTTTATCCTACCTATACTCATTATTTAGAATCACTTCAAGCTAGTGGCCAAATGAAAGCTATGACCTTTGAAACACTTGTTGAGAAAATTGCGGAAAGAGAGAAAGCATTTGGGACGAAGGAGTCTAAACCCAATGAAGAAACTATGTGTCTTGCACAAAAATGACACAAATCAAAAGAAGAATTTGCAAAGGATGAAAATAGAAGCAGAGGTCAAGGTAGAGGACAAAGATGACAGTACAGAGGAAGGGGTGGAATATTTAATCAAAGAGAGAAACAATGTTATAGATGTGGAAAAACTAGTCATACTGCCAGTTATTGTAGCACTTCTTGGGATAAAATTGTTAACAAGAAAGAGCAAGTACAAGATAAAGGAAATGATAAAGGTAATCCTCCTGAATCTGCACATTATGTTTTTACACGTTGTAATATAGGAATTGAAGAAGCTTTTAGTACTTCGTTTTCATGGAATGACATTGTTATATTTTTATCATTCAAGCTATAGCATTATATTAGGATCTTTAACTGAGAGAATAACAAGCACAACAATCAAACACAAGAGAGAATGAACACAATGTTTTTCCTCGAGGAACCATAAATGAAGAAAACCTCGCAAATTCCTTAGAGATAGAATCAACACCAAAAGTAAAACCCCAAAACAGTAAGATGGTCTCCCGAAAACAGTAGTCTCTTTCTTTCTAGCCCCAGCAACTTCTTCTCCCTCGGCTATGAGCTACAACCGAGTGTGAATGAGTGTGTGATAAATAGAGAGGCTCACTTTCTATTTATGCTAATTCTCAACTTGAAAATAACTCACTAGGGCCGACTTCTCTAGGAGAGTCTATTAACCCTAGGGCCCCACAATTGTGGGGACTTTAACCCTTGATCAATAGGAGGGTTACCCACAATGACTCTACATGATTTGTTCACATTATAGAAACTCTCGTTCGGAACATCGAGGCATGACATGGCTCAATTACATTACAAACACTTCCCATAATAAACATCGGGGTACAATACATAAGATATACAAGTGAATACATTCCGAAGTTACAAATACATCAACAGACATTTGGTTATTGGATATTGGAGCCACATGTCATATGACATGTAGAAAAGACTTCTTTGAAACTTTTAGTGATCAAATTGATGGGGTAGTACATTTGGCAGATAATTCTCAGTTAAAACCTTCAGGAAGTGGTTCTGTTAGATTGAAATTAGCAGGACTTGCTGATTATATACTTTCTAACGTTCTTTATGTTTCATAATTGAAGAGAAATCTAATCTCTCTTGTGCAAATTAGACAACAAAATCACTCGATACATATGTTTGATGGTATCATTGAAATTAGAAGAGCTTATGATAATGTGATTGTAATGAATGGAGTGGAAGATAACAAACTTTTAAAGTTGAATGGTACATCATCCAATTCATGGAATTGTGCAAATTTGGTTCAGCATAATAGTAATTTATCTTCCAGCTTATTGTGGAATGCTAGATTTGGTCCTATTAATTATGAAAGTCTCGGGATTATGAAACAGAAAGGAGTTCAAGGGATTCCTACTATTCCTAGACAATTNATGAATGGAGTGGAAGATAACAAACTTTTAAAGTTGAATGGTACATCATCCAATTCACGGAATTGTGCAAATTTGGTTCAGCATAATAGTAATTTATCTTCCAGCTTATTATGGAATGCTAGATTTGGTCCTATTAATTATGAAAGTCTCGGGATTATGAAACATAAAGGAGTTCAAGGGCTTCCTACTATTCCCAGACAATTTTCCCCATGTGATGCTTGTATCTTAGGAAATCACAGTAAACAACCTTTCAATGATTCCATGTTTCGAGCTTCAAGAAAGCTTGGTCTTACTCACTCATATTTATGTGGGCCCATCCATGTTCCATCAGCAAATGGTAAAAAATATATCATGAATTTCATTGATGACTTTACAAGGATGTGTTGGGTTTATTTATTAAAAGCAAAATCTCAAGCTTTTGATACATTCAGAAATTTTCATTTATGGATTAAAAATGAAGCTCAACTCAATATTGGAACCCTTAGAACTGATAATGGTGGTGAATATACATCTCAATATTTTGAAAAATATTTGCAGGAGAATGGTATTAAACATCAAACAACTGTTCCTTATAATCCACAACAAAATGGTGTGGCGGAATGTATGAATAGGACACTCTTGAATATGGTAAGATCAATGATGTTTTTTTAAAATGTCAAGTTAATGTTTTGGGGAGAGGTAGTTCTTTGTGATGTCTACATTAAGAATAGGTGTCCTTCTGTTGCACTACAAAACAAAACACCTTATGAAATGTGGCATGATCATCTTCCAGTTGTCAAGCATTTTAGAATTTTTAGTTCCACATGTTATGCTTTGATTCCTGAGCAACAAAGACATAAATTGGGAGCAAGAAGTCAGAAGTGTATTTNTGGGGAGAGGTAGTTCTTTGTGATGTCTACATTAAGAATAGGTGTCCTTCTGTTGCACTACAAAACAAAACACCTTATGAAATGTGGCATGATCATCTTCTAGTTGTCAAGCATTTTAGAATTTTCAGTTCCACATGTTATGCTTTGATTCCTGAGCAACAAAGACATAAATTGGGAGCAAGAAGTCGGAAGTGTATTTTTTTGAATATTCTAATACTTCTAAAGCTTAAT
>LPNX011154324.1:181360-196922 GCA_001517045.1 Pseudotsuga menziesii | reverse complement strand
TATACAACAAATCCAAAAATGATTTGGAGGTCAAATGCATAGCTGGGTTCATATATATGTTGGGTCTACATTAGAATATTTATATAATCCAGCGATTTGGAAAATCAAACGTAGACATTTATAAATTGAAAACAGAGTATGGATCAATGCTAATTTGAAAACATAGTATATATCAACCGCAGATTGGATATAAAAACCATGGATCAAAATAAATATTTTGGTAAATTATAAAACGTTTTGAGAAAATCATTACATATCATTAGAAATTCGATTATGACTATCAACATATCAATGCAGATCGAACAAGGGAAACACAGACACGCTTTGTACCTAAACTTTGAATAGTACACAGTCATGATGACTGAGGTTTAAATATTTCATAAAAAAATACAGAGATGCTTACTTCATAAACAAACAAATTTTATCAAAAACATAGATGATAAATCACTTATAGGAATTGGATCTATAATTAATATTTAAAACAATATTCTGCACAATCTAGCCCATATAACTCAAAAATACTTACGTGAGAAAAAAGTGTTGAAAATAGCTACTAAGAGAATCAACTCCTCCTAACCAAGCTCCATAACTAGTTCAACTCCACCCCCGAGTTGGATCACCACCATGCACCTTAGAACAACAAACAAAACTTCCATGTGGCACTCTCTCCTTGAGTCGGTAACAAGTTCAATGATGGACTTATAGAAGAGAGAAACACTCAACACATGCACTCAACATTATCTCCCCATGCACAACATGACGTCTCATGATATCCCAATGCATCAATATATATAGATTTTGCCCACGTCTTATGCAATCCCAATCAAATCGCTAATCAATCCATAAATCCCTATGATTTAGGATCTTGTATGGTTATTGAGTTTTAGATTGAATTTGATTGGTAAAGGTCTCTCTAACTTGCTTACGCATGTTCTCTTGTGCCATGGTGGTGTCCCCTCATGTAGTCGAATTCTCCAAGTGTCATTTTCTTTTATTTATATATATTTATATAAAAAATAGTTTGTTGTGCAAATGTCACTTTGAGTTTTTGAGTTTTTAATAAGTCATTACATAAAAAAATATAAAAAATAAAAGTAATGTCATGGGGGTATTATAGTAAACTTGACATTTGTGCACCAGAAGTGGAGGCCATTTTTAATTTTGATTTTCTTTACACAATTAATTTTTCCCTTTTTAAGGCAAGGTTTCTTTCCTAAACCCACTCTGATACCAGATCCAGGAAAAACTGCGACAATCAATTTTAGCCACTGCACAGTAAATATTTTAATTTTCTTTTCTTTTGGACTGTGACACACTATCTTCTGAGAAACCCCACATTTTTCTTCGATAGGTTAACTTTGACAAGTTTACTTCGACCAAAACAACTTCGATGATATTTTACTTCAACGGGGTTTACTGCGACTAAATTTAACTTCGACAAGTCTTCACACTTGACTGCGACATGCAACCACTTGACTTTGACGAGACTTTACCACAACATACTTTTAACTGTGACCAACTCCCACTTTGACACAATTATAGTACTAAAAGACCTTATTTGTCATATAAAATATATTATTCACTTCGACATGAAAAACACATTTTTTTACCACTAAGTAAGTTGAAATAACTACGACATGACTCCACTTCGACAAGTTTATTAACTAGGGCATAAAAAACCATTTTTGCAACTAATTAACTTGATTTGCTCTTTGAATTCTCTTGAAATGTGCAATTGAGAAATGTATCTATGTTTTGCAAACATTTGGTGATTCAAAATTATTGTTGGATTGGTGCAACAACAAGTGCATCATTTCAACTCTAGCACTTTCTCCAATGTTAGATAAGCTGGAGGAATATAGAGTAGTTTTCTACTCTATTTATTTCATTCACATCTATTGTGAACTCAACAACAAAGTAGATTCATTGTCTAAAAAGGAATTGTCTCTTCCAGAAGGTATTCTCCATATCTAAGAACAAAGAGGAAATGTGTTATTTCCAATAATGGAATCTATGTCGTTGTAATTTTTGCGGCAGAAATTGGATAGACTAGGCTTATATTCGCTCGATTGACAAATTTTTAAAACAACACTACAAGTTATTTTGAATGTTTGATCTTCGTAAGAGGGATAATCAGAAAATTTTGAACCTTTTGTAGTTATTGTCTAGCTATGATTTTGTCATGGACTAGAAGGGATGATCGGATTGAAGATATGATGAATCTAAATAGTTTCAATGTAAGATATGATGATTTCAAAGGACATATCGTATATAAGTTTTTTGGGGTAGGGGTCGGGGTGGGGATAAAGAATAAAATTAATAATTATTTTGATTTTAGGGTGGGGATAAAGAATATAATTAATAATTAATAATTATTTTGATTAAGTGTTAAACTTTGAAACTTTGTCAAAAAGACTTGGATTAATCTTTTTATGTCATTCAATTTTATATTTTCTAAAGTTTATGAGTAATATGTATATAAAGTTGTATATATAGAATAAAATTAAAAAAGTAGACTTAATTTACTCTACATCCAAATAGAATTAGGGATTAATTTTGAACTATTTTCAATTGCTTGTATGTTGATTTTAAAATACTTCTAATAGTAATCATAAAAATTAAAATAAATATGAAATGACTTATATTTATTTTAATTAAATATAAGTGATTTATATTTATTTTAATTTCTTAATTATAATTGAGTTAAACTTATTTTTATAATAATGAGATGATATCTTATTATCTATTTGTATTTAATAATAATGAGGTGATATCTCATTATCTATTTGTAACTATCACTTTTTAAACTTATTCAATAATGTTTTTTTTCAATAACAATTATGGTTGTATTATTATTTTTTAATTTATAATTATATTAGAGAAAAGTAATGATGGTTGTGACTATATGTTTACATTAAATAACAAAAAGCTCAATATCTTTAATATTTTTGCATATTGTCCTACTGAACTATGATCTTGGATTATGTTTAAACTAGCATACATCCATCTTAAACATGGATCTAGAAAGCATCAAGAGGGATCCAATTTCTTTAGGTGTAAGTTATTTTTATCTTAAATTTTTAAATGTTCATAAAAAATTACACCTCCCATAGATTTAGTGTTTGGTAAATCAGGGTTTAACATGGATCTTTTAATTACTTTTTATTTAGATTTATTATTGGGTTTTTACTATTTGATAAATTAGGGGACATGTTTTTCTCTATATTATTTTTTGTTTACACTATATAAATATATGAATTCACAATATATTTTTTATTCATTTTTTATTTATTTTTGTTAACATAATGTTTTTTTTTATGTCGGCTAACATAACGTGACTAACGTGATAGGATATACTGGGCTAAGAGCACCTCGCTTCTCTTGGTGCAATGAATAAACAAAGTTGTGTTTATTGGATTGTGAAGCCAAATATCTTTAATATTTTTGCATATTGTCGTACTGCAATATGATCTTGGATTATGTTTAAATAGTAGTACTTTACACTTTGAATTCATCAAAGCAAATTCCATTTCCATAGCGTAGAACGTATTCTATTGTTAGATATGCTCTGACTGCTTCAACAATGCTTCACATGTCATCTTCATCAAATACAAAAGCCAATTCCTATGATATTGATAAAACAATTTCAGATGACATTGATAAAACAACTTCTTATAACATTGTTGCATTCAACGATACATTATCCTGATTTGAATTGAATGAAGTAAAAAAAAATCATGTGTGGGAGGAAACTTATGTCTTTCTCAAACAGATGAAAGCGAATCTGAAATGGCATTATGCATATGCGAAGCTATGGATCCTCCTCAATTCCAGCTGGAGGTGTCAACATCTTATCAACAACCAAAGGAAGGTTTCCACTTCCCAACATAACTCATATGATACAATCTTAACTTCAACCTCGGGATCTTCTAGAAGTAGTAGGAAAAGCTCATTATTTACCAAGTGGGAAAAGAAGTAATTTATCTACAGACAAAAGTTCTATTGGTTATGAAACAAGTGGAGAGAGGTTAAGGGAAGCCATCAAGAACCGTGATATGTCTATGGTCAAAGAGCTTCTAAGGTCATGCATGGATGCCAACTATTATGAAAAACAAGGTATGTATTTATTGCATTTGGACACACTCTTCTATCCCATCGAAATTTAATCTACAGGGTTTTTTTTCCTGCTATGTTCGTTGATGTAAGAATTGTAGTGCTTTGTGTTGCCGCCTTTCACACACCTGGGGGTTAAGCACATCAGAAATCTTCAAGCTGCTAGGTGTGTCCTTGGGGTTAAGTCTTGAATCAAGTACCGCCACTTGATATTGACTCCTCTGTTTAGTCCAAACTCCTAACGAAGCCAAGGGGGGTGGTCCTTAAGAAAGATTTCAACTAAGGCTCTTTATATTTTAGTTTTTAATGACGAAATTAAGTTGTCTTTTTAGGAGTTTTTTGGTAAATTATCTTGTCGCAAGATCGATGAAAAATGGTTTAAACATTCAACAACATATAACATGAGTGTATAAAGATTAGCATTGACAAAACTGATAATCAAATGAAAATAAGATTGTTGTGTACTCAGATCAGTGCCAAATGGAGTCAAAATTGTTGCTGAAACGGAAATGTTTTGCAATGTGTCTTGGTCAGTTTTAATTATTAAAGATGAGTTGATTTAAGGGAAAGGGTATTTCTGTAGAAAGACTTATGTGGTGGTTAATTTCAAGAGGAATCGGAAAAACCATAGTATTCATAATTGTATATCTGATTACCGATTCCTCCTAGAAAGGGGATTCTCGATTAAATTATGAAGTACTGAGAATATGTCCGGAAAGATGACAAAATTGGTTCCTCACTTGGAAATCTGGTCTAAATCGGAGTCTCTAAGAAAGTGTTCAACACTACACCAACAAGGGTGTAGCCTAATTCATGTATCTCGAGGTCACTATACAGTGGTTACCACTTCCTTTGAGAAATTTTCCCAATAATGTCAAAAGGTGTTGTGCCGGATTTTCACAATGTTTTGAAGGTTGTTGATTTTATTAGTGTGAGTTAATTATTTAGATGTGAATTATTGATCAATGTGCATTCCTTCTTTTGATTATCCCAAAGCTCAGGGTGAACCTACGATGGGAAAGAGCATACGCTAGAATGGAAAAATGTTTGTTCCAATTGTATTGAAGCAAAAATATTGTGGCAGAAAAATAAAAACTAAAGTCTAAAATAATCCGCAAGCTATGTGTTACTTTCTAATAATCCACCAATAATCGGAAAGAAGCCTTTGGTTGGTGGAGAGAGCATACTTCGTGGCAACGAGCAAGGGAACCAAATTATTTAAACAACTTTAAAGATGGAAAAGAAAAGAAATAAATAATCTATACAACCTTTCAAGAAGGCGGATTGTGTGCCTTCTATTATTAGAAAAAATCAAATGACGAAAGAGACACTACCAATGTAATGTCGCCATTCAAATAATTGCATAGCAAGACAATTCCATCAATCCTACTAGTTCCCTAGGTTGGATGTATACATTTGGAATTTTAATAAGGGAGCCAATAAATGATGTTCAGACCTTAGAATGGAATAAATATTTAATAATGGTGCTAATTAAATAAACACAAGAGAAAATTTAAGTGGCAATGGAGCATGGAGGCACATGGATATTATGGGTCCCACACAAGTTATAATTTCTGTGCCACATGGCATCTTCCTCTTGCAATTTCGAATCCATGGGAAGCCTAATGTTCTTGGATGAGTTAGAAGGCTAATACACTTAGCCATATGCATCATAGGTCGAATTGGGAAGTAAATATAACTTACATGGGAGAGGAAGGGTCGAATGGGAGCTTCTTGGACACTTGGGCTAGATTCCCTAACATCTATGACATCTAGGACATCTAGGACACCAATGATGAAGATGTTATGACATTTATGACATATTGTAGACCTGAAGGCTAACATCTAACCATTATCACATGTCATACCTAGATATATCATCCAAGAGGGTGCTCATGTGAGTTGGGGAATTTGAATGGGTTCCTACTCGAATTGGGGGAAGATGGAAGGCTAGGAAAGGGGGGGACACACGACAAATATTGAGAATTTACCCTAATTCAAATTGGATTGATTTTGTGGATGGATTGACAACCTTAGCCAGCTAAGGATGTTTATAAAATATAGGGATAAACCAAGAGAAGGGATTTTGATCTTTTGATAAATTTTCATTTGTGAAGATTCCCATCCAAGTTGGTGTGTGGAAAGGACATTCATATATTTCATGGATATTTAATGGAGTCATAAGTTATAGGTGCAAGCTATACGGAATCTCGTGGACACTTCAATATGAGCTTGTTCTTTAATCTATTCCAAGTTTTCTCATCATATTATTGCTCTATGGATTGAGGCACACTTGGTGAGCTATTGATCTCTTTGGGGCAGATTATAATGCCCCATTATTTTATGTTATGATGTAAATTATCTGTGTTTCAAGTTCATCAGACTCTCAGGTTGAAACACTAAAATATTTCATGTAAAAATGTTAAACAACGAAGAAATAGTGTCATTTCCCCACTACCTTGTTGTGAACCAATGTAATGTTGATAGATTCGAATGTACAAATAAAATACTAATGGTTTATGGATGAATGGACTGTTATTGATGTATTATATGATTTTAATGTTTAGTACATAAGCATTTGGAGTCATTTTTTTTAGTTTCATAGCTTTTGGAGAAGATTGTCCATCATTCTCCCCAAGGTTAAAACTAGTCTTTTTTCAAATGATTTAAGGGAGTTATAGCAAAAATTAAAAGTGAAATGGTGATGCATATGAGTTCATGCTGATTCCAGTTGGATTGAGTGCATTTGGGAAGCCATTTTCAATATTTAATGTGTGGGAATTGGGACCCCAAATTGCTAGTGAAAACTCCTACCTTATCCAGAATCTTAAACAAGTTTGAAGAAGTATTTGGAGAGTCATAAATAATTCCTGAACATAATATTCAAGCATTAATATCATTCATATACCTTCTATTAATATTTGAGAGCATTTGGATCAATTTGGAGACCTAGACATCAAAACTAGTAAAAGGTCGAAATAGGGAAAAAAGTGAAAAATTGATCATTGTAATAAAATTATTAAAAAGGGACATTACAAGTGGTATTAGAGCATGATATTGGCACCTGATATAAATCTATATTCATGTTTCCTGATTCATACCTTCCTCCATTAGAAACTGAGACTAGAGATCTTAACAGTGAAAGAGAAGAAAGTGAAGAAAGTAATCCTAGTTACGAGGAGATTAGGAAAGAACTAGGATTTGGAGATATTGAGGGGAAATAAGATAATGGATACCTTAAAAAATTCATTAAAAATTCCTTTGAAACTATGAAAAAACATCTCATGCAAGAGTTTGAATTGATGGCTACCCATTTGGGGATCAAGTCAACACCCGGGAGAAGTAGTAGTACACCCCATGTTGAGGGGAAGACACACAGAGAAACCATTTTTTCGAAGACTGGACCTCATAACAGACCTAATGAGTTCAAAATTCAGAATGGACCTACAATACCCAAGTTTTTAGAGTCCAAATAATTTCCTTACACCACCTATGATGTTAAAGAAGCAGCAAATGAGTGGTAGTAATTAAATGAGGAGTGTACGAAAATCCTACCTTTTGATCTATTCATTAGAGCTTCTCTTCATGTAAATAAAGGAGGAAATGGGAATAACGCATCTCATATTAACCATGAATTAAAATACACAATGGGAAAAGTAACCATTCCATCCTTTGATGGTTCCTCACAAATGTCTGCTCGTTCTTGGTTGCATAAATTAAGTGTATATTTCCAATTAAATCCTATAGTGGAAGAAGATGCGTTGAAAATGGCCATTCTACATATTGAAGGAGAAGCTAGTGATTGATTGTTCCATGGTATTATAACCTTGGGACATGATCAGATTTTATCTTATCAGGGTTTCTCTGATGCATTGATGGAGAGATTCGAGAGGAAAGACCCTGAACTTCCTTTCAAAGAACTAGCACAATTGAAGCAAGTAGGAACTCCTAAAGCATATATTTTAGAATTTGAAAAGATTTCAGTAATGGTTTTTGATGTGTCTATGAGAAGGTTAGTATTGTTGTTCAATGAAGGTTTTTCTGAACCCTTAAAAGGTTTGGTCAAATACCACAATCCCACTACATTAAAAGATGCAATGAGCTTGACTAGAGATCTCCAAAATGTGCTTCCTAGAACAAGATTTCCTCCCAAGCCTAAATTCAGATTTGAAAAGAAACCTTGGAAAAGAGATGCACCTGATAAGAATCCTTGGCAAAGAGATTCACTTGAAAAGAATAATAAAGAAGGAATAAACATGGATGAACTTCGAAGAAAAAAATTGTGCTTCACATGCTTTCAACCATGGACACTAGGGCATAAATCTACTAAGGGAAAAGCTTAATACATAGAAGTATTTTATGATAATGATGAGTATGAAGGGGGTATGGATGAAGAAGGACACAATTCAAATCAAGAGCAGAAATATGAGACAACAACTGAAGAAGAAAGATAAGAAGAAAATTAGCCTTCACCGAACAAAGCAAGAATGATAGTACTTTCAACAGGCCTCGCTATCACACTATTCAATGCAAGGGTGTGGTACTAGGACAAAGAGCTTCAGTTTTGGTAGATGGAGGAGCCACACATAACATCATTGATGTAGATATCGTGGAGAAAAGGAAGATACCTATTGAACCATTCGATGGCTTCACAGTTTTCATTGCTGGTCATAGCACAATCTAGTAAAAAACATGGGTTTCCAAAGCTGCAAGTCACTGGAAGGAGGCTAAAACCCCCTATTTTGTCAGCTACTACTGAAAATATGCTACTACACCCTATTTACCAGCTACTTCTGGAAGGAGGCTAAAACCCCCTATTTTGTCAGCTACTACTGAAAATATGCTACTACACCCTATTTACCAGCTACTTCTGGAAGGAGGCTACAACCTCCCATACTCATGTTTCCTTCCCTAGTGCTACCCTACCACCCTAATATGTTTTTAGTAATCTTCATTATTTCTTTACCCTTAAATCTCTGTCACACTCACTGTTCTCTTCTTCTTCTATGATCTAGACCACAGAGACAATCTCTCACTCATCCGTTTGTGTATAAATACCTTCATGTTTCCTACATAGGCATCTCTTCACTATTGCGGCATTTCATTCTTTAATCATGCCTCTTCATGAGAACTCCATTTCTCATTCTAACATTGAGCCATCGAGTCATCTACCTTCATCATGATTCTTCAAAACAACTAAAACAATTCCCCGTTAATTGAGTTACTGCCAGTCGTGACCTTTCGTAATTATTCTGAGCCATTGATCTCATTTCGAGGTTTTTCCTACCCGTAGATATGAGATAAAAATCGGATAGCGAATATGTGACTTTTTCCAAATATTATTCCACGATTTCTTCTTTCCGCACCAATCATTCTACACCGTTGATATTCTTTGAGCTCTCCATGACCGTTGATTTGAGATGAAAAGCGGATATCGAATGTGACTTTTTCCAAATATCATTTCGAGATTTCCGTTTTCTGCATCGCCAATCCTGTTCGAGTGTTTTCCTGACCATCGATATTCTGGATTTTGGATTGTGGGTTTCAACATGCCTTTTCGAGATTTCTGCTTTCCTCCATTTTTCTTCCGCACTGTTGATCTCAGGTGGATGTTTTCTGGATCATCGATCTTCCAGATTTCGGGCAGCGGAACTATGACATTTTCCAAATTCTTTTCGTGATTCTCCGCCTTCCACCTTTCGCATTCCGTTGATGGAATCCTTTCTGCATCGTCGATCTTTTGCAGATGTCTTCCTGACCGTTGATCTACGATCAAATGTGGATTTGTGGATCTCCTCTTTTCTTTGTGTGGAAATCATTCCCCATCGTATATTTTATTTCAGATTCTACCTAACCGTTGATATATGATCAAATGAGGATTTGTGGATCTTCCCTTTTCTTTGTGCAGAAATCATTCTCCGTCATCAATCTTCTCAAAATCGGCTTCCGCATTTCTCTCAACTGATGACCATCCATGTTGTCAATCATTTGTTGATGAAATTTTGCTCATATTGGTCCGTATTAACCTCTTGTCACTTCACCCAGTGAAATGTATTTATTGTCGTCGATCATACCAAACCTGATGTCAGGCCTCTCTGTACGCGGTCTTTACATGGACTGATACATGAGTTAGTTGGTTCTATATTTAGCAAAATCGCTAAATCTAACCAACCCGACCAATCTCCCAGGAAGCGCTCAATGAAGATCGAACTCCAATTCTTTGATAACTGGATTACATAAGAATTTCGTGTCCAAGCTCTGCTATTAATTCACCTACTAGTTAATCAACGAAATGAATGAGGACCATCAGATCTAGATCGACGGTGAACTCCAAATATCATAAAGTGGATTTTAAGGAAATTCCAGGCACATCAAATTTTTATTTGTCTACGCTAGTTCTCCTAGTGAAATCATTGACAACCATTTATCTGCTTCCACAATCAATCTCATTCGTTAATCTCGATCTCTTTCTTGGCAATTAGTTTTTGATTTCACAGGCCAACTCCCTTTTTATCCTCCTCACTATTAAATCAGTGAAATTGATATTAACCATAGATATTCGGAACCTTCAGATCTCCACCACACGATCTACAATCATGAGGATGACTTAACTTAGGCAGTGTTGGGTTATCTCAGATGTAACTCCAATCTGTGAAATCAACTTTCAACCGTGGATTTGCTCCTACCACGATCTAAACCATCTAAGCCCACATAGACTTAACTCTCATTTATTATCGATCCTTACAGTGATTGATTGTTGATAAACGTGCAACAAGGTTATTCTGAAGCATATTCCATTCCTGAAATATCAATGATCTAATTGATTAATTTATGCTCTCTCTTTCATGTCGATTGATCAGAGAATCGATCAATTGATCTCTGTTTTCTCTCATCATCCCTGTTACTGATTTTCCCTTGTCATCAACCCTATTACTGATTTTCCTTTGTCATTGTTGAATTCCTTTTACATCAATGATAATCCATGAAATGGATCATTTGTCTTTTATTGATTTCATCCTGCTACATGTCTGTTGGTTATTCCTTTGTCATTTGTGAACTCCTTTGACATTAATGACAACTATATTCTCAACATATTGTTGATATAAAGATTGTCTTAAAAAAAAACATAAGGATTTTAAGTATTAACAAGTCTACTGGGTAGCAATTACCTGCTTCAATTATGTAATTTTCAAAATAACTTTGAAGCAAGATGCAATTGTATGCATATACTATGTAATTTGCAAAATAACTTTGAAGCAAGATGTAGTTCTATGTAATTTGAAAAATAAATAGAAAGTTAAGAGTTGCATATGTATAACATGGCATAACATGTACTTTTAAAAGGTCCTAAATGGTTTTTTAAATTTAGTCATGTCCATTATATAGTTTCATCTATGGTTTCCTTTAGAAATTTGAGATTGCTTTTTTTAATATCCATTATATGGTTTCATAAAGTTTGACTTTATATTAGAAAACACAAATTATTATATATAAACCACACAAAATACTTCCATAAGTATTTATGTTGTCACTCAACAATTTCCTTCATGATTTATGTACCTCTACATAGTTCTTGCATTGAACAATGTTTGAACAATGTTTTTTTAAGCATTGGGATACGTTGCCTTCTTTCATTTTTATTTTTTCTAAAATAAAATTATTGTAAACACGTCGAGTATGAAGGCAAATGTTTAGAATAAACATGATGGCCCAACATTCTCCAAATTTGATTGTAAACACCTTGAGTATCAAGGAAAATGCTTGGAATAAACATGATGGCCCAACATTCTCCAATATTTCTGACATGGGAAGGTCTCGGACTCTTCATTGCAACTATGTAATGCATAACGTTGATGCATGATAGACATGCCTCCCAGCTCAAACATTGCTTAACCTGGAGGTCGGGTAGTCAACCAACCTGCAGAATTCGGCCAACGCATTTATGCAATCGGTGTAATCTATTATTCAAATTGTAAATTTTGCTAGAAAGACCCAATTGCAAATTCTAGTGGGTTGATTCTTGAAAGACCCAATTGCATTCTTGAAAGACCCAATTGCAAATTCTAGTGGGTTGATTCTAGTGGGTTCTTTTTAGATAATGAAGTTAAAATAAAATTGGAAATGATCTTATAAATTAAATTAAAAGGTTCTATAAATCAACTTTTCATTTTCTGCGAAATCATTAATAACAAGTGGCTACGTAGTAGCATTAACTGCCGATGAAGAAATTTGCAGTGGCCATATTTTTTTTTATAGAGGAGGCACATGCTTTTGGTATTCATAAACGCTACAGTATTGTTTTTCTATTAATATATTAATTTAAAAAATTGAATTATGTCATTTGTGATTTAACATTTGTGTAGCATGTACCATGAACAGGTAAATGAAAGGAAAGGTTAACGAAAGAGTAGCATGGGCCAGGCCAGATTTGACCCAAATAATGAAAGGAAAGGTAAATGAAAGAGTAGCATGGGCTAGGCCAGAGCTGACCCAAAATACCCCGCTTCTGTTCTTGGCTATAAACGGATATACATGATATACATATTCTTGGCTGTCAACGGATATATATTCTTGGCTATAAACGGATATACATATTCTTGGCTATAAACGGATATATGCATGTCTTCAAAATTCTTTGATTCGAGTTTTGTAAAGAAGTAATCCTGGAGATTTTTTTTCTTTTTCTCAGATATTGATCTAAAAGATACAAGTCTGGTATTGAGGGGCATTCCAAGAATTGAACTCGGGACCTCTCGCACCCTAAGCGAGGATCATACCACTAGACCAAATGCCCTTGACCTGACAGAAAGGTAAATGCCAGAAGGAGTTGCCGGTGGAGGAGTGACCCGACGAAGACTTAACGGGAGTGAGCTTGACCATTGACGGCTCCGGGTGGGCCCGGGTGCAAATGGTCGGTTCGTTAGCTCATTCCGATGAGCATGGTTTAAAATCTATTAGTTTGATTCTTTCTGGTCACCTTATGTGGAGTGGTGTAGCCAATTTACCTTGCATGTAACAGCAAGTGTCAGCCATAATTACTGCATAAGAAAACCTGAACACGTGTCATCCCAACTTAATGTTAATGGTGAGCTGGGAATTAAGCATTGTGCAGAAACAACCAAGTGTTAAAGAGACATGGACATTGAAATCTCAGGCTATTGCTGACAGCGTTTTGCAAGCTCGGAGATGATCGCTAGCAGAAGGAGGAGGTTAATTTAATTAGAAGTGTAGTTAGCACGTTTGGCAGAGATATGGAGAATGGCATCAATTTAATGTGGCTGGTATGGAATATGGTGTCCATTTAATGAGGAGTGTTGGGTTCGAGAGTTGCGCCGCCACCGCGGCAATAATGGGTTGAAATTAGTATATGCTAAAAACTTTTGTTAACTCAACACATGAAATCATTAATTTAGAAACTTTACTTAGAATGGATGAATGTGATGAAACAAATAGACGGTCAAATGAAATTAACACCTTGTCAACAATATATCGATTACAATTGTACCAGGCCTATCGGCAGGTACAATAATGTGATAATTAAAAACTTCATTAATTACAATTTAACAATGATGGCTTTAGCAGTTAAAAAAACAATCTCAAAAAATAGCTTTTCTGGTTTTTTGGTGATCAAAAAGATGATATAGTAGTGTTGAGGCCTGGAAATTCACAGGCGGCAACAGCAAGGGATTCTCCCCAGTCAACGTTCCCAATTAGTTCGTGACTGTTTGGTGTAGGGAATCCGTTCGGTTTGCGGTCCGGCTACCGTAGGTCAAGTAACAAACAAAGGTTTTACCGATTGCGGCCAGGGCCACCGTGTATATTTTGTATTTTTTGACTTAAGGTATGATATGCACATGCCTAATTAACAATGCAGGGTGATAAAGGATGCAAGGAGTATTCACAATGTGATGCGCAGGGTCTTACCTCTCGTCTTAAACTCCCAAGCATCTAAATCACATATATTGCAAGAAAGTAAATACTAACTAAGCTATCTCTAGAGAGATGGATATTAATTCATGAGTAATGCATTATTGTCCATGTGTTATGGAAAATCACAGGTAGCTATTCTTATAACCAAACATATAAACATGAATGAAAGTATACATGAGAAGATAGCTCATCACCAGTTAAGAATTCCATTACTCACAGTGGAAAACATCACAGAATATACTAGAGAACATTCAGACAAGAGCATAGGTTCAGAAAGTTAGAACACTCTTACAGTCCATGAAACACAGTCGAAAACGAAATAGTTCCCATTCAACATCGTTCATTAAATCACATTGAGACATTCCATATAGCACTTTCTCTAACAGGCAAAATTTGCAATTTCTGGTTGTAAAACGAAATAGTTCCTCTTACAAACCATAGTTTACATGTTTTTTCCTCGAAAAAAGGCCCTGTCAGTTCTAACTTTCAAATATTTAAACTAAAACAGTTGACCACTTGGGCTGCCCCCAAACGTGTGACCTTTCGGTCCTTCAAAATGTTTCATATCCCTATTTTTTATCTTTTCTGTGCGCACTCATGATCCGCTGAGTAACTGACAGACCTTCCAGGTCTGCGCCTTTGTTGCTATTGGTTTTGCCTTCTACTTCGCTTTCCCTCCTTGCAATCCTGTCGGTTTCGGTTTGACCTTTGCCAAAACTGCCCAGCTCCCTTTCGCCACCTATCTCCTAGCTATACCTTCACGCCGTGGTAGTCTGAACCGTCTCTTGAGTCCACCTGCAATTAAACGACCTCTATCATTCATTGGGACTGTATTTTCAATAAAAACAAACTACGTCTATAAAACAAGTAATCATCAAGAGAGGTCATGCACTGCATTCTAGTTCTGGAAACCTTAACAAGTGTCGTCGCCACTGTATCGTCCACACATGGGCTTGAAAAACTCACTAACGGCAAGAAGAGGAAACTCATTGCTGGCTTGAAACACAAAAACATCGGCCGGGTAGACTTATTTAAAGTCGCATAAGCGGGTCTCAACAGGCGACGGGCACCCCGAAACCATTTAAGCCTATCGGAGTCGGAAAAGTTATGACCTAAAATGTGGGCGGGAAAGCTTCCAGTCGAAAATCGGAAAGACATCGACATCAGACGACAAGTGATTGGCACAGCCGCAACGGCAGAAGAGAAAAGGCTACAGACACGCGACCAGAAACCGACATGCATCGGTGGGAAGAGCACTTACATTTCAGGTGCTTAGCTGCTTTGGGAGCCGCAACGGTGGAAGATGAATAGACAACAGCCTTCGATCAATAAAAATGCTAAGTGTTTGAAAAAACTTTAAAATTTAGCAACGGTCGAAACTATTTTAGTTCCGAAACAACGGTTTTACAAAGGACAATTGGCCTGAATCATCTTTGACTAGCAAAATAAAACAGACTCCAAAATCCGCGACCCACAGTCATTACAAACATAAGCAACTTCTGAAAACAGGACGAGAGCT
>LPNX011154324.1:167892-181270 GCA_001517045.1 Pseudotsuga menziesii | reverse complement strand
CCAAAAATTCATGGATCCAAATGATTCAAAGCAACATTAAATCATGAGGGGGACCAAAATTTGAAAAATTTGGGGAAAACAGTTGCAGCTGCAACAATTGGCAATTACCTAGTAAACCTAGATCTCTGGACGATTATTCCTTGAGTGACAGACTGTTTAAAAACAAACGAACCTATTGAATTATTCCAGCTATCTGGATTTATCAAATGGAAAATGTATGTACCTTTAATCATTGATGATAGTCCGATTTGGGAGAGTGGAAACCAGGATTTTCATGTCAAGATAACTCTTTCGAGGCCGAAAGATGAAATTCATTGTTACTTCTGTCTTCAGGTGGCTGCCAGCTTGGACACCACAGGATTGTAGCATATGGTAAACATAAATATTCATTTGTTCCTCATTCCCATGCCACTTTAGCAATTTCGTGCTTTTGGACTTTTGTCATTTTCGTATGAGTCCTCCAACATGCCTTTCTTTCTGAATTTTAATTCAGGCTCCTCTATCCCAAGTGTCCTTTTGTGTGAGGGGTATATTCACGCTTCAGCTCATGGACGGAGAGGAACTTTCGGCGATTTAGTACTTATATGGTTTAGCATTTGTTTTGATATATAATGCTTTCATAGGAGTTTTTTGACTCTTATCTTCCTTTTGGCATT
Organism: Pseudotsuga menziesii; assembly: GCA_001517045.1. Taxonomy (NCBI): domain Eukaryota; kingdom Viridiplantae; phylum Streptophyta; class Pinopsida; order Pinales; family Pinaceae; genus Pseudotsuga; species Pseudotsuga menziesii. The sequence continues at coordinate 180,614 of LPNX011154324.1, read as the reverse complement.
CATTTCTTGGCATGGGATCATTTGTATCTAATATACTGTTTACCGTACTTCTTTCCATGGGCCCTTTGTTGTCATTCCATAGGACATTTAAATGTGACATGGATGGAGCCTCAAAATAGTATTCCAGACCCTTTGATTCTGGTTTATTTCACAAGGGTTAAGCAGGACTTCAATGCATACACAACTATTTGATAAAACTGCTAAAATGGAAGAAGTTCTTTTAGATAAACGGCAATATACAGTGTTACACCCAAGAGCTTTAGTCGTTCCAAACTTCTGATGTTCCCCATGCAACCAAGGATTTTGCTTCCTTTATTGAAATCAGTGAAATTTAAACTAAAACAAGACTGAACTTTATGACTCAAAATACGGCCAAGCCAGATTATTTATATACAAGATGAAAGAACAAAACTCAAGAAAAATAAGGTTTGAGAACTAAGCCATTCACTGGTAAGTTCTCTTCCCACCCTTGTAAATATTGCAACCTATAAGTTGAAGGGCCAAGCTTTTCCGCAATCTGGAAAGGACCTACCCACAACTACTGGAATTTTGTGTGTTTTCCTTTCTCATCATGGGGGTGGTCCCACTTGAAAACCAAATCTCCCACTTCAAAGTCTTTTGTTCCTGCCTTGTATTTGTCGAACCATTTCTTTATTACCTCTTGTTGTTGCTTAAAGCACTCTCTAGCTTTAGATCAAGTCTCTTCTGCTTTCAGGAGATTATATATCCTCATTTGCAAGACTTCATTATCCGACCCTCTAGACTCTTGAGCTATTATGGAAGAGGGTAGCATGATATTGGGGGGAAGAATGGCTTCTTTACCATACACAAGGGTATACGGAGACACTCCTATCGAAGACTTGGGGGTGACTCTATCGGCCCAAAGGGCATTTGGTTTCGCTGAGTGCCAACTCTTCTGGTTTTCTATCACAGTCTTCTTTAAAATTCTAATCATATTTTTGTTAGTAGATTCAGCCAAGCCATTTCCTTGTAGATAGTAATTAGCAGAATAATGCAACTTTACTCCTTTTTCATGAGCAAAAGCAGTTAATTTAATCGATGAAAAGTAGGTAGCATTATCAAAGACTAAAGAAACTGGAACTCCAAACCTGGTCATAATATGGTCCTGCAGGAAGTTGATGACCGCATCCTCATTTATTTTGGGCAGCGGGATGGCCTCGACCCAGCGAGTGAAGTAATCGGTTGCGGTCAGAATATACTTGTATTGTAGGGAAGAGTTCGGCTTTATCTCCCCAATAATATCCAACCCCCATTGCTCGAACGGTTCCGTGACCATCACAGGCTTCAGTGGCCTAGCTGCTCTAGATTGTCTTCCACTACACCTTTGACAAATGTCGCACTTCCTGACATGGGCGTGTGCATCTTTGAAAAGCATGGGCCAATAGTAACCGGCTCTGAGAATTTTGTGAGCTGTAGTATCTCTTGAAAAATGTCCCCCAACAGGCCCGTCATGCAGATCTGTCATTACCCTCTTCGCATCTTCTTTCTCTAAGCATCTAAGAAGAACTCCATCGTAATTTTTTCTGAATAATATTCCTTCAACAATTTGATAGGAGGCTGATTTAAGATGCAGTTCTCTTCTTTGCTTAGAATTCCAATGTTCTGGCAAAAATCATGTCTGAAGGTAATGCACGAGGTCTCTATACCAAGATTCGGGGGCTGTGAATAGAGGACATACATCCATCAAATGTAACTTAGCCTCGTCTTCACAGGCGTGTTCTTCATTGTTTCCATTTTCAGTCATTAGTTTGCACAACCCTTGCCCTTTAACTATAGAATCTGGCTTGAACTCGAGGTCATACTCTTGAAGAGTTGTTACCCAATTACCCCTTCTTTCTCCTAACTCCTTCTGTACAAAAAGGGACCTCATAGCTGGGTATGGAACGATCACCTTGGTTTGATTTTTTAATATGTAGGGCCTGAATTGTTTCACTGCTTTGAATACTGCATAAGCTTGTTTATCAATATCCAGGTAATTTAATTCGGCCCCTTGCAAACCAGTGCTCATGAAAGATATGGGGAATTCATCCCCCCCCATCTTCCTTTTGAGTAAGCACAGTTGCTAGTGAATCATCAGATGCAAACGTATACAGAATAAAATCTTTATCGAAATCTGGGATTTTTAGGGAGGGTGCGTGTGCAACAGCAGTTTTAATCTTGCTGAATGCGTTCTTCTCAATCTTAGTCCATTTGAATTGTGCACTTTGCTTCACCATTTGCTGCAGAGGTTTGATAATCTGAGCAAAATTTGGCACAAATCTTCACATGAAGTTTATTGTTTCCATAAATGATTGCATCCCCTTTTTATTATGGGTCAAGGGGATCTATTCAATGGCCTTGATCCTTTCCAGATCTATAGAGATTCCCTTCTTTGAAACTATGTGACCCAGCAACTTGCCCTCCGTAACAATGAACACACAATTCTTGGGATTGAGTGAGATACCATATTTATGACAGCGTTCAAAAATCTGCCTTAGATGAAACGCGTGTTCTTCTCTCCTCTTTGAGAATATCGTAATATCATCGAGATACACTACAACACTACGGCCAATCAAACCGCGGAAAGCTATGTTCATAGCCCTCTGGAACGTAGCTCCAGCATTTATAAGCCCAAAGGGAATTCTTCGGTAACCGAAGGTTCCCCATCTGGTCCTGAATGTTGTCTTCAATCTGTCTTCTTTGGCTACTAATACTTGATTGTAACCTGAGAACCCGTCTAATAAAGAAAATAGTTCAGAACCTGAGACCATTTGTAGTAGTTGCTCCATGGGTGGAACAGGATAATTATATTTATCTGAAGCGCAGTTTAAATTCCTGAAATCCACACATAGCCTGATTTCTCCAGATTTGAGACCCATTCAGAGTGTCTAACCTCAAAAATGATTTTAGCATCCAATAATTTCTTAACTTCACTCTGGATCAGAGGTTCCAATTTTGGGTGCATTTTCCTTAAAGGTTGTTGATAAGGTTTGACGCCAGATTTGATGGGGATAACATGCTAGATGATGCTGGTGTCATATGTCTTCAAATCCTCGTTTTTCCAGGAGAAAACATCTTTATATTGATTAAAAAGACTGATGAACTTATCTCTTTCTACTGGTGAACAACATTTGCCAAGATTCACATATTTAGGATTTGTCTCGGTTCCTAAATTTATCAATTCGAACTGTAGAGATGAGCTATGAGTCTTCACGTTTGTTGGTCTTCTAAAATTTTCATTTAAATCGAATATTCTTTCTAAGGTTTTGACTCCTTTAGGGATGAAATTATCATATTTCAGCTTAGCCTGATGTTCTTCATCATCTATAATCGCCCCTTTAAATACCTCGTCATTTGTTAAGCATTCTATAATCTGTTGATCGTTGTCGAACACTCGTAGGTTGGTAATCATATCAGGGACCAAGGGCCTGAAAAGCAATTCAACGGAGCATCGATTATTAGTAGGCACAAGCCTAGCAGCTGATGTGGCCAACAAGTCAACTGCTGCATTTTTAAGTCTTGGAATTGATATAATATTAAATGCATTAAAACATTTGAGTAGGTCCCATACCTCATTTTGATAAGCTTTTAAGTGAGGAGAAATACAATGTATTTGAATCCGAATCTGTTTTATAATTATTTCAAAATCTCCAAAAACTTTTAGATTACTTACCTTTAATTCGATTGCTTTCCTTAAACCTTGCACCAACGCTTCATACTCAGCTATGTTATTTGTACATTCAAACTCTAATCTACATGAAAGAAAATGTTTATTCTTTTTGGGGTCGATCAGGACACAGCCGGCCCCTGACCCTTCTAACGTCTTAGAACCATCAAAAAACAATGTCCAGAAATCGCTAACTACTGCACGAGAATCTACTCCTACTGCTAAGTTTACTATTTTACAGTCGATTTCATCAGCCTGTGAAAATCGAAGGAGATCAGACTGAGCGTCTGACTTGTTGCTGGCTTCTTCTGCTTGGTAATTTCCTGGTTCCAATTCAATAAAGTAATTTCCCAACACAGAATCCACTGGTTCGTTCTTTTCCTCAAGTTGAGTAACTTTGTATTTCATGTGAGGCTCCCTCAAAATTTTAATTTGATTCGGGCTTCCTTTATATGGCAGCCACAGAAGCGACCAATCTGAGGCAAAATATCCGTTTAGTTTTGCCGACCAGTCTCTGCTCAGAACAAGCCCATAAGTGTCTGGTATGTCGGCCACCACGATATCAATAACTTGGCACACTTTATCATTTAAAGACAGGCGGACTAGGACATCCTCCATTTCCCCTATTACTTTCACATTCGTCCTATCCAACTGAACAACCCTCCAAGTGGATGGCTTAGGTTGCCCATTTATCCTTTTACAGACTGATATTGGCATGACATTAACTAATGCCCCTGAGTCTACCAGGCAATTATGTACGTTGTGATTAAAAATTTCAAAAGTGAGGAGGAAAGGTGGATTCTTATTCTTAGACTTACCCCCAATGCTTGCTTCCCCGATTTCTTCTTCTTCCTTGGGTTGATTGTTAGTGGGAAGCCTCTCCTCTGATGCTTCAAGCGTTTTCAAAAGTTTTTCTTTCTGATGCGGCACCTTACACATTTCAAATAATGAGATATTTGCCCTTACCTTCTTTATATCTTCCACAATATCATAATCCATCTGTGGTTCGGTGGGATGCGGCTTATCAACATTCATTTTTTCTTCATTGGGCTTGGCAAACGTATCATTCCGCCTAGGATCTTGGCTGGTAATGGTGAATTCGGGAATTTTATCAGCTGAGGAATTATTTTGAAATTTCTTAACATTTTTTTGAAGCCTTTTAATCTTTGGGAGCATGAGAATGTTTTCTTTAGCCGACCCTTGGCTCCTTGTTGTTACGTTCATTTCCATGACGTCCTCGTATCCCCAATTCCTTTCTTCCTTGACATCGAATAATGAAACAGAGTTCCACAGAACCATGGTCTCGTCTTCTTGTTCTTTTGTTGACGTGTTACTGTCTTTTCTTTCTTCATCTCCATCTTCTATTAATTTAGAATCCAACAGCTGATTCATAACCAATGTCATTGAGTTTATCCATTGAGGACAATTCTTTTCAGAGTGGGGTTGTTGGTGGAAAGTACAAAATTTGTCCATTCCTACCTTTGTTAAATTCATAGATGCCGAATTGTGCGGAGGAGGTTGGGATTGATTGTTATCCTCCCTTTTCTTGTAATAGGGCTTGTAGAACTTTTGAGCTTCCTTTTCTTTTTCCAAGTCTATGATTATGTTAGAAATATTCTGCATCATTTTTTCCATAATTTCAAAATCTGGTGATTGCTCTTCCTTAGGCTTAGTAAACAACAAGGCTTTCCTTCCCACAATTTTCTCTCCTGACCGTTCGGGATAATCTTCGATACTTTCTTATTCAGCCTCTACCTTTTCTACCTCCTCATAAGTCTCTGCTAAAGTGGGCTTGGCCTTCATTTTGGCGAACATGGCCAGCTCGGGTCCTAAAGCCGAGGTATAATATTCAATCAGGACTTTATTCGAAGGTCTGTCAGCTTCAACAAAATTCTTGAGGTACACTGCAAATCTTTGAGTGAAGTTGTGCACCTTCTCCTTTCTCTCTTTCTTTAAGGCGCATAGTCCTTTCATGAGGGCTCCATGAGTCTTTTGGGTCGCATACTTACTTCTAAAGATCCTCTCGAAGGTATCCCAATCAGGGATAGAGTTTGCAGGCAAACCAAAATACCATGATGCTGCAGCTCCTTTAAGGGTGTGTGGGAATAGTCTGCAAACTACATCCTCATACTCCCCAGCCCTTAACCCTTCTATCGTCAAATAAAAACTTTGCAGGTGGTTGTCTACTAGTATCTTCTCACTTGGGTCTAATTTGGGCAGCATCTTTTCAAAGGATTGAGGTAAATCATGCAACGGAGGTGGTAGGTTTAAAGGTGATCTGGCTCTCCAGACAGGTGGTGGATTCGGTGGGTTGGGCGGTTGATTGGAATTTACGGCTGCCATGAGTCTGGGTGGAGAGTAAGGAGGTGAGAAAACATGAGTGTGAACAGGAGAATTGTGAGGAGTATCTGGGCCTTCTTGATTCAAAGGCAGTACAACTTCGTGTAAGGCTGTTTCTACAAGTTCTTCCCAATCCTCAACCAGCACTGAGTCTTCCAATATAGGACGATCCTTCCTTTTATATTTTCTTCTGGGCAATTCAGGGATGATCGGCAATCCTCCGATCTTCTTCACATATGCCCTAGTGTGTCTTCTCAGATTATTAACAACTTTGTTGTCGATAGAAAACAAATGTTCTCTACCCCCTTCTTCTGGAATTGGATTCTGAAGCCCATTGCTTTCTGAATTGTTACTAGTGGAAAAGTCTCGGGAAAACGGGTTTCCTCGGCCATCCATGCACTGGCGGCCCTCCTTCTAGCGTCAGAAACTGTTGAGGCCTAGAAATTCGTAGGCTGCAATAGCAAGGGATTCTCCCCAGTCAACATTCCCAATTAGCCCGTGACTGTTTGGTGTAGGGAATCCGTCCGGTTTGCGGTCCGGCTACCGTAGGTCAAGTAACAAACAATGGTTTTACCGGTTGCGACCCGGTCCACCGTGTATATTTTGTATTTTTTGACTTAAGGTATGATATGCACGTGCCTAATTAACAATGCAGGGTGATAAAGGATGCAAGGAGTATTCACAATGTGATGCGCAAGTTCTTACCTCTCGTCTTAAACTCCCAAGCATCTAAATCACATATATTGCAAGAAAGTAAATACTAACTAAGCTATCTCTAGAGAGCTGGATATTAATTCATGAGTAATACATTACTGTCCATGTGTTATGGCAAATCACAGGTAGCTGTTCTTATAACCAAACATATAAACATGAATGAAAGTATACATGAGAAGATAGCTCATCACCAGTTAAGAATCCCATTACTCACAGTCGAAAACATCACAGTATATACTAGAGAACATTCAGACAAGAGCATAGGTTCAGAAAGTTAGAACGCTCTCACAGTCCATGAAACACAGTCGAAAACGAAATAGTTCCCATTCAACATCGTTCATTAAATCACATTGAGACTTTCCACATAGCACTTTCTCCAACAGGCAAAATTTGCAATTTCTGGTTGTAAAACGAAATAGTTCCTCTTACAAACCATACTTTACAAGTTTTTTCCCTGGAAAAAGTCCCTGTCAGTTCTAACTTTCAAATATTTAAACTAAAACAGTTGACCTCTTGGGCTTCCCCCAAACGTGTGACCTTTCGGTCCCTCAAAACGTTTCATATCCTTATTTTTTATCTTTTCTGTGCGCACTCATGATCCGCTGAGTAACTGATAGACCTTCCAGGTCTGCGCCTTGGTTGCTATTGGTTTTGCCTTCTACTTCACTTTCCCTCCTTGCGATCCTGTCGGTTTCGGTTCGACCTTTGCCAAAACTACTCAGCTCCCTTCCGCCACCTATCTCCCAGCTATACCTTCACGTCGTGGTAGTCTGAACCATCTCTTGAGTCCACTTGCAATTAAACGACGTCTATCAATCATTGGGACTGTATTTTCAATAAAGAAAAACTACGTCTATAAAACGAGTAATCATCAAGAGAGGCTGTGCACTGCATTCTAGTTCTAGAAACCTTAACAGGTGTCGTCACCACTATCTCGTCCACACATGGGCTTCAAAAACTCACTAACGGCGGGAAGAGGAAACTCATTGGTGGCTTGAAACACAAAAACATAGGCCGGGTAGACTTATTTAAAGCTGCATAAGCGGGTCTCAACAGGCGACGGGCACCCCGAAACCATTTAAGCCTATCGGAGTCGGAAAAGTTATGACCTAAAATGTGGGCGGGAAAGCTTCCAGTCGGAAATCGGAAAGACATTGACATCGGACGACAAATGATTGGCACAGCCGCAACGACGGAAGAGAAAAGGCTACAGACATGCAACCAGAAACCAACACGCATCGGTGGGCGGAGCATTTACATTTCGGGTGCTTAGGTGCTTTGGGAGCCGCAACGGCAGAAGACGAACAGACAATAGCCTCCGATCAATAAAAATTCTAATTGTTTGAAAAAACTTTAAAATTTAGCAACGGTCGAAACTGTTTTAGTTCCGAAACAACGGTTTTACAAAGGACAATTGGTCCGAATCATCTTTGACAAGAAAAATAAAACAGACTCCAAAATCCACGACCCACAGTCATTAAAAACATAAGCAACTTCTGAAAACAGGACGAGAGCTAATCTTCAAAATAATCCGAAATTAAAGCATGACCCAAAAATTAATGGATCCAAACGATTCAAAGCAACATTAAATCATGAGGGACCAAATTTTGAAAAATTTGGGGAAAACAATTGCAGCCGCAACAAGTAGTACAACAACATTATGTTGTTGATGTATGCCGATCTACGTCATTTCTTTTCTCATCGCTTAAATGATGCCAATCAATGTACACCAACAACATTTTATGTTGTTGTGCTAATTACTATACCCCGTTTGAGCAGGAAAATAATAATACTAATATTATTGTTATTCTAATTAGTAATATTATTTAGAAATTAAATATTGAATAATGTAATTTACTAATATTAACATTATTAATATAAATAATAATAATAATAATAATAAATATTATTAATATTTTTAGTATTATTATTATTATAATTATTAGTATTAGTATTATTACACCTTTGATTATGTGATTATGGTGCCCTTAAAATTGTTTTTTTAATAATAAAAATAATAATAAAACAAATAAAACAAATTATTAATTATGGTACTCTTCAAATTTTTAAATCGTTTTTTAATAATAAGAATAATAATAAAACTAATAATAATAATTACTAATATTATTAGTAATAATATTTTAATAATGATAATAATAATAATAATAATAATAATAATAATAATAAATATAATTAGTATTATTATTAGTATTAATTATTTTATTAGAATAATAAAAATAAGTATAAAAATAATGATGATGATGATGATGATTACACCTATGATTATGTGATAATGGTTATATTAAAATTATTAAATTGTATCTTTAATAATAATAATAATAGAATTAATATTATTCTTATTATTAGTAGTAGTAGTATTAAAATAAAAGGAAAACAATATTATTTTTTAAATTTGTATAGTCATGTAAAATAATGGGATAAAATAATATGGGAAAAAAAGTAAAAATAAATTTATTTTCTATAATAAACAAATGGATAATTATTTTTGTAATTTTCTTTTGTAAATATTATTTTTAAAAAAATATTTAAATTATTGTATTTAAAAGTAAACATTAAAAAAATATAGCTTTAGAAAATATGTTTTTGTATAATATTTTATTTTTTGAAAATTTATTTCAGTTATTCACAATAAATTTTTCAGGAAATCAATTTTCTCGGTATGGGTGACATGGTCGACCATACCCATGCTTAAAGATGGACATTATGGTCAACCATGATTGTTAACCATGGTTGACCATGGCCATCTCCACCATGGATGGCCATGTGCAACGATGAATGGGACCATGGTTAATGATGACATGGTTAATTATTTTGAGCCTATTTGAACACATGGTCAACCTGGAAATGGGAAGCATGTCTTTGACATGATGTAGTCAAGACCACCATCATGACATCCATGATTGACCCAGTTGACCAAAATCATCCATGGTTGACATACATAAGCATGGATGACAATACTTGAACATAGTCATGCAAAGCACAGATTACATGGTCACCCATGGTCATGTCATACCTTGCTTCATCTAGTTTGTATACCATGGACATGGTTGACTTGGTTGTCAGACCATGGCCATGGTTGACATGATTACCATACCATGGTCATTGTTAACATGATTGTGATATTATAGACATGGTTATCCTGGTTCAGCATGTTGGACCAAGGTGTCAATATTGTTTGACGTACTTGGAATGACCATACTTGGGCATGCTTGACATTGTTGCGTTTATTGACAATACTTGAACATAGTCATGCAAAGCACAGATTATATGGTCACCCATGGTCATGTCATACCTTGCTTCATCTAGTTTGTATACCATGGACATGGTTGACTTGGTTGTCAGACCATGGCCATGGTTGACATGATTACCATACCATGGTCATCGTTAACATGATTGTGATATTATAGACATGGTTATCCTGGTTCAGCATGTTGGACCAAGGTGTCAATATTGTTTGACGTACTTGGAATGACCATACTTGGGCATGCTTGACATTGTTGCGTTTATTGACCATAGTTTCCTCAAGTCTATAATGTTTGACGTGATAGTCACAGTTGACCTGCTTCAATGGTTTCTATGTTTGAAGGTATAGAAAATTTGTGTCACGATCTACGAAACATTTGTTGGTATATGAAAACTTTGTCGATAGACCTAAAGTTACTCGGTATATGTAAAGTTTGTTACTATATTAAAAGTGGGTCGCTATGGTTTTATGGTACGCTGAAAAGTGCTGCCTCTTTATGAAAAGGTTGTGGCAATATAAATAGTTTGTCGCTATATGAAATGTTTGTGGCAATGGTTTTATGAATATTTGAATAGTTTGTCACTATATCAAAGTTGTCGCTATATCAAAAGGTTGTCGCTATATTAAAATCTTGTCACCATGATTTATGAATAAGTCAAAAGTCTGTCGCTATATAATGAGTTGTTCGCAACGACAAAAGTTTATCGATATATGTAAACTTTGTCGGTATAAGAAAAGTTTGACGCTATGCTAGAATCTTGTCACGATGGTTTTATGATTATATCAAAAGCTTATTTGTATATAAAAAGTTTGTCGCTAGAGGAAAAGTTTGGCACCATGGATTTATGATTATATAAAAGGTTGTCGCTATACCAGAAGTTTGTCGATATAGTACAAGTGTTGCTATGGCTTTATGATGAAATAAAAAATGTTGTCGCTATTTCAAAAGTTTGTCCCAAACTGAAAATTTGCTTAGTATAGTTTTATGATTAATTGCTAATGTTGGCGATTGTATGAAAATTTTGGCGGTGCATAAAAAGTTAGAAGCTATATTAAAAGTTTGTCGTTATCGTTTTCCAGAATATGAAAATTTTGTCGAAATGGTTTCATGAATGGAATTATAGTAGTAACAGTATTCGTATTAAACGTTTCTCGCTATGGTTTTATGATGACACCAAAATTTTGTCGCTATAGCGAAAGTTTGGCACTAAATAAAAAAAATATGTCACTATAGCAAAAGTTAGTTGCTATATAAAATGCTTGTCGAGATATGGAAACTTTTTCGATACAGTAAATGTTAGTTGTTATGGTTTTCTGAGTATATCACAAGTTTGTGTGGTTTCTGTGGTTTTATGATGACACCAAAAGGTTGTGCTATAAGAAAAGTTTGTCGCTATTTCTCACTATACCAAAAGTTGGCCAGTATATACAACGAGTGGCACTACATTAAAAGATGCTAGATAATTTTTGTCTCTTTGTAAATGTGTCGTTTTACCAAAAGTTTGGCGCTATAGAAAAAAATTGTTGCTATATTAAAAGGCTTGAAGCTATGGTTTTACGAATGTATGAAAAGTTTGAAGGTATAGCGAAAAGGTGTCGCGATCTATGAAACGTTTGTCGGTATATGACAACTTACTCGGTACATCTAAAGTTAGTCGCTATATGTAAAGTTTGTTGGTATATTAAAAGTGGGGCGCTATGGTTTATTTCTGATATCAAAAGTTTTGCCGCTTTATGAAAAGGTTCTTTCCATAAAAAACGTTTGTCAGAATGGTTTTATGCTTAACTGAATAGTCTGTCCCTATATCTAATTTGTGGCTACCCTAAAAAGGTTTGCGCTATATTGAAATATTGTCTCCATGTTTTATGATTAAGTGAAAAGTATGTTGCTACATAAAGAGTTGTTCGCAAATTCAAAACTTTGTCCATATATGTCAAGTTTGTCGATATATCAAAAGTCTATGGGTTTATGATGAATTAAAAAAAGAAGTTGTTATTTCACTAGTTTGTCCCAATATGAAAAGTTGCTCAGTATGGTTTTATGGTTAATTCCAAATTTTGGTGACTGTATCAGCATTTTGTCGTTGTATTTAAAGTTAGACGGTATATTAAAAGTTTGTAGTCATCGTTTGTCACAATATTAAAAGTTTGTTGAAATTGTTTCATGAATGACATTAGAGTAGTTTCATTATTCGTATCAAACGTTTCTCGCTATATGAAATGTTTGTGGATCTATGACAAGCTTGCGGCACTGTTTCCTTATTATATGCAAATTCTGGATCAATAGTGTAGTGCGATATCCTAAATTGAACACGACCACATTTACTTGCCATTTAACATGTTGAAAGAAATGAAAAAGAAACCACAGTTTAGTATTGCCAATTGCAAAGAAAATAAAGGCATCATTTTTTTTTGTCAAGAGTAGAAACGCACAGTTGAAAATGTAATTTTTTTTTATTCAACTACATTTGACAGAGTTCCCAAAAATCATGAACTAGCCTAGAGTTGACCATAAAATTGGTCATTAAAAAATACATCAAATATTCAAATTTTAATTAAAACTATATTCATATACATCAATGTAAATCCAAACCATTATAAAGAAGGGGGAATATAATTTTTTCTCTTGAAAATTGGCTAGGTCTTACTGTTCTAGCCTCCATGTGCGGTCACACTAGGTAGTACAACACATATATGCAATTATGTTTTGGGATTGGACTCAGTGATACGTATGAT
>LPNX011154324.1:134277-166996 GCA_001517045.1 Pseudotsuga menziesii | reverse complement strand
CTTAGAATAACGTTGACCTCAATGCAATTTTCTTAGGTGTAGCAGATCAGAGAATGATACTCACTTATAAAGTTTAAATCATTAGATCAAAAGAAACACCAAATCTACTACTAACGACTTTATATTCATGCAAAGATTCAACCTGCAACTATTTTTACATCTAAAGGAATGTTGTTTAACACAAAAAAATGCAATTTATGATATTGTTGAATATGTACCAAATGGAAACTGAAGCATAAAAAATCAATAAATGATCTATAACATAAGACACCAACGTGATACTTATATGAGATAAGCATATAGTTAAGTTGTTTGGATACCATGGGGAATGTTTTGTATATTGGTTAATGATATATGAACATACATAATACATAATACATAATGTTAAATAATTTGAGCTACCATAGAGAAAGTTTTGTATATTAACCTATAATATATATACTCACAAAATATATAATAATGTTAAATAATTTAAGCTAACATACTTCATAAATCTCAACAATATAAAGTCATCCCAATTACTTTAACATATTTCATGAATCTCAACAATGTAAAGTCATCTCAATTACTTTAATGTATTTCATGAATCTCAACAATATAAAGTCATCCAAATTACTCCAACTCCCACTTCCACTCCCACTAAAGATTATTTCATATACTTAGTTAATATTTTTGCATGCAAAGGAAGGCCATTGAAATTTTATAGCCTTGAGAGTCTCTCTATCATGGAGCTCAAAACTATCCTTAACTTAATATGATGGGTTTTAACTTTAACATGGCAATACTCTTTCATACTTTTTGGTACCCAATCTCTCTCATAGAATATGATATATCTTATTCATCATTCAATAAGAGCTATTCTAAAACATTTTTAATTCAACATGATGGGTTTTGACTTTAATATGGCCATACTTTTCTATATTTTTTAATAGTCAATATTTTTCTTTCTTGTAGATTTTTTAATAGTCAAAATTTTTCTTTCTCATAGAGTTTTTAACAGTCAATATTTTTCTTTCTCATAGATTATCATATTTCTCAACATAAATTTATTTTAAACCCAGGCTTAAATGAATCCAATTTCTTGAAGTGTATTTTTATTTTTAAATTCAAGAAATTTGATCTTATAAACTGATATATAGCTAAGCTTAACTTTTAACTTATTATTTTATAGGATGACATGAATTTTTACTATAATCTTGTATTTTATGAGTTGATATAAATTTTTAATAACTTTTTATTTTGGTAATGTAATATTAAGTTAGACTTAAGATTACCTAACAACATCTCCCCAATACTTTGAGTAAAGTATATTGCTCATATTTTACCATCATTCAATCAATAATAATTAACTATTATTACTCCTCTAGGTACCATCATTCAATCAATAATACAAAAATATTATTGCACTCACAGAGAGATATTATTGTCGCAATACTGCTCACAATTTGAATTTATAAATGTGTGAATTCTCCTATGGAAGAACTGATACTCTATTTGGTAATGATGCATCATAATCGTCCTTTACTTAAGAGGATGATGATATCATAGAATTTCAACATTGTAATTCTAGCAATAACTCATACGCAAGATGATGATTGAACCATTTGTCTTTTGGCCACAACTGAATGATCACTTATGTACATGACAGAAATAATGGGAGTTCAATCTCTATATGTATTGCCACATAGAAATCCCAACATTAACGCTATCACTTGCGTATATGATGATATCAAGATTGCCTAAATATACAAGTTCTTATCGATGGTTGGCCATATATATTCCAAGTAACTTTGTTCACAAGGATTCCCACATTACAATATGATGTACAAACAAAGAAACATATTCGATTCGATGTAAGTTAGGCAACCCCACACTTGGAAAGAAATCTTGTGAATTCATGCAGTCTTTGCAGATTCTGTATACCACATTCTGAAATAATTCTTGTGAATTCAAGCAGTGTTTGCAAATTCTGTAGGGTCCTTGGCTGTCTTAGCTCTGGCCTTCACTAGTTTGTCAAGCTCTTCAACCCCTCCCACCATTTCAACTTCCTGAAAGGACCAGAAAACTCATAAATTAATAACTTATAAAACTGGATTCAGCCTTCTTATAACATAACTTCATGGAGCATTTTGATTATGCAATTTCAACAAACTGCAACTACAATTTCAACAATTCTGGCTCAATTTTGATCAGAATTTTTGCCAAAAAAATGGTACAAATAAACTTCTAAAATTTAGCTCACTCCATAATAAATAACCAGAAGAACAATAACCAAAACAAGTTGATTCACTAAATACAAGGAGTTGGGCAGCAATGGTGCGACTCACTTGGGGTCCAAGGAAAAGACCATAAGGAACTCCATCAAACTTATCTGCATGGTGGAGCTGCAATTGAATTCCAACATGTGGACAATATGATCATCTTTATTTCAATCATTTTCTGTGTTTTTTCTTGTTCACAGAGGAATAATATTGATAAACCTGATGTGCAGCTGCAACCCTCTGAAGATACGAGACATCTGCAATAGGCCCCATAGGAAAACGATGGTGGACAAGGCCATCATGCACAAATATATTCCATGCCAAATAGAGTGATCCCCAAGCCATGAAAAAACAAATAATTCAGGCATTGCCCTCACAAAACTGATACTGATTTGCTTTCACATAATTAAAGTCTTAACTTCCCCATGGCTCCAAGACTATTGGAATAATAATGTTCCTACAGGAAAACCATAAATAGATGATGAAGAAACAAAAACACCCAGAAATTTTAATACAGGTTTAGGAAATTGGGATCAGAATTTACAACACCAAAGCACAATCTTGGCATAAAGCCTTTCCAGCACCGCAGGCTTCCTTCGCGCCTCCGAACAGTTTGTCCGAGAGATCAAGATGACAAGTCTTGTTATCCTGCTCAATAACTGGAATCGAAGGTACCGTGCTCGAACCCCCGGGCTACTCTGCCTCCAAGCTCCCAATTTCTCCTCCGCCCTTTTCCCCATCGCCAGAGCTGAATTCCATGCTTGTAAACAAAGTGAGAAATATGAACAATGATAAACCCCTTCATTTTCCTCAACGTACCTGTGCGCTCGCGTCCCTTTGACTTTAGGTGCCAGCTGGTTTAGTTCATCCAAAACTCTTCGCACTCCTGTTTAGTTAATCCAAAACCCTTCGCACTCCACTCCCATGCGTAGAGAAAATCCGGCCATCCCATTTGGTACACGACTGAAGAATATCCGATTTCCTTCAATCTGGGCCGCGCAAACCTAATTACTAATTAAAAGCATGCGATCGTGTATAGGGAAAAAGTTAATACTATAATTATGCCTATCAACATAAAAATAAAATAAAAAATAATTTTCTTAATATAACATCTTTTCAAAAATTTTAATTAGTATGAAAAAAATTTAAATTTTTAGTTTTTTAAAATAAATATTTACATTATTTTTTATAAGTTAATGTATTTTATTTGAATATAAGTCTGCCTTTTAGAATCATGGTTTGAATCCCAAGTTAGAATCAATACGCATGGTAATCACATTATGCCAATTATATCACATTATACGAGGACTCCAACATTCGACATTTTGAGTGAGTGGAAATCAATAATAACTTGCTTTCTTGGGTTATTTGGTACATAGTTACAATAGAATGTTATGATATATCCGTGCTATTAAAAATGTAAATACAATTAGTTTTTATTAAAGATCACACTTTGAATCTGAACTGAAGAAGGTAGGGTTTGTGACGCCTCCCGGTGCCCTGGAAGGACCATGGTACAGGCCCTCATGGGCTTTTCCTCTGCGAAGGACCAGTTTTCGCTAATTTGGACCATCCTGGTAAGCTTAGGAACACTTAGCACCTTGCTGTATGTTTTTGGCTGCAGGGTTTCGATTTTTCTTGAGTCGCATGTCTGAGGTCTTTGGCTCTTGGGTCTAGTCCACGCATGGAGTCCATCCCCTGACATGGGGGACTAGTACCAACCATGTCCTAAAAAAGTGAGAATTTTTTCTTCTCTGGTTGTATCTTTTTCGGTGATTTCTAGTTTTAGTGGACTGGGTCTGGTGCATTGGTTACTACTCTTGCTTTTTGGGCTGACTGGTACGGCCTGTGGTCTATTGCATGATTTTCTTCTCATGTCGCATGTCGCTTTGGGGTTATGCTTTTCCTTGATGATTTTAAAGCTTGTCTGTTCTTTTATATCTAACGGTCATTCTGGCGTTTTGGTGGACTTTGTCGGTAATCATTCTTAGCCTCCCATGAGAAGCGACGGGTTCTTTTTTGTTGTTGACCCGTGTTTTGCGCAGCTTATTGAGCCTTGTTTTTGTTGTTGGTCGCTATCCTTGTGTCGGTTTGGCGGTTTCTCCTTCTGGGTTTGTGTTTCGCGCTCTCTTGGTGGTGGTATTGGGCTGTCTTCTAGTTCTGGTTGTTTTGGTTGTAGTCCCGTGGTTTGTGCAGCTTCTTGTGCCTTGTTTTTTGCTGTTGGTTGCTGTCCTTGTGTCGGTTTGGGGGTCTCTCCTTCTGGGTTTGTGTTCCTGCTCTCTTGGTGGAGCAGTAAATTCAAGTTTAGTTGGCTTGGTTTTAACTATCCTAGTTTTCCTAACATTTTTTTATTAATCTTTTAGTGAACTTTACAGATTCCAATACTAGCTAAACTTAAGCACTGAACAAACTCATTATTTGTTTTATTTAAACAATTGAAACTTAGCTTGTCATTATAGATGTAGTTTTCTTAATATTTTTACTGATCTTTACAGAATCCAATACTAGCTAAACTTAAACACTAAACAAAGTCCCTTGAAGGAGCCTCTCTAGTGCTTAAGTTCAGCCACACCTTAATATCCAATGAAAGCCAAGTCAATGAATTAAGATGTTGGGTAGTGACAATTCAGCGGTATGTTTCTAACTTTGATTTGCACGCTCTTGGGATCCTCTTTTTCGTTAAACTCTCCTAACATCCCAACGACTTCGATTTCACAATCTCCCTTAGACAGATTTTTTTGGCTGGTTTGTAGCATAGTGCAGGGATGGTTGATGTTACAAGTGTATCCAGAAAGCCATCACCTACTTTCTTCTCGTCTCTACTGTATTTGTTGGTCATCTTTCTTTTCGATAGACATTTTTTAATTAAGGTCTTTGATGTTGCAATTTTTTTAACGGTGGAATTTTACATTTTATTAGAATGTCTTACTTACACAACGAGACGTCATTTTCTGTTTATAATAATATTATTTTAAAACTCACTTCTATTTCTATATATTTTAAAAGATGGTTTGTTTATCCTTTTATAAAATATGATTTTTTTAAACCTAAATATATATTTGTTTTATTTAATATATTCAACATACTTTTTTTAAATGTACTTAACTTTATGATTTTTAATCATCTGATCATTTTATTTAGTATTATATTGATTTTTAAATGTATTTAACTTTTTAGTTTTTTAAAATAATTTTTATTTAATATTATTTCTTTAAAATTTAATATCAACTCATTTATTTGCAAAATATTTAGTGAGAAGAAGAAGTGCTGGAATTTGGTTTTTATTCTACTAGCAATTTTATTTTTTTTAACATTTTGACATTTTATATTGCCGGCCATAAAAAGTTTTGTTTAAAATTTTACCCTTCAAGAATAAAGGTTTGTTAAAAAATTTACCCTTCAATAATGAAGGTTTGTGAAAAAAATTTACCCTCCAATAATTAACTTTTGTTAATTTTTTTATCATTTGGAACTTTAATTCAATTTCCTCAAACTTAGAAATAGTGAAAAATACAATTGTTAAAATATATAAATGCTTATGACTTTGTATTAGTAACTTTTTATACCTTATGAATGTATTTTTTATCATTTCAAAACTTTAATGCCATTGCGATGTTGGTTAGTGTTTCTTGATTAAGTGCTAAGATATTATTGGCTTTCGTTTATCATAGTGATAATTTCCAAGCTATTCTAGCTAACTTCTTCCATCTACGAAGTTTATCTAAGTTGTTATTATAAATGCTTGTGAAGGTATTTTTATGTGTTTTTAAAATTAAAACTAATTTTAAATAATTCATCCCTATGCTATTTTTGAGCTTGACATATATGAAATAGATTTATACCAAAATCAAAGTTATCTACTTGTAACTTATACAATCTAAAAATGACGGCAGCCTATAATTATAAAAAAAACTTGGACCAGATCAAGCTTCCAGGCTATGGAATATTTACCGAAGAACATGTTCCCTATGAGATTAAACAAGGACTGGAAGGCAATGTGTGCAATATCCACACACTTTCACTTCACAACGCTTTCAAAAATCTGATGAAGCATTCAACTTACTTGGTCTCATAAACTTTCACTTCACAATGCTTTCAAAAATCTGATGAAGCATTCAATTTACTTGGTCTCTTATGAGATGTTAGAGAGCTTCTAGGCTCTTCACAAAAAGAAGTTCGCTATTGGATACACATCTGAGAAATAGCCACTAAGATCCATATTGGGAAAATACCATGGAATTCTTGGAGTGGGAAAGAGCATTGGATGCTTGTGATGCTCCGATCAACACTCCGCACTCCTGGAAAGAGCGTTTTCACTTTGCACTTCGCAGTTTTTAAAGAAATTTGATTTAGAGATAATACTCTGTTAAAATTAGTCAAGACACATTAAGTCTCTCATAGCAACCATATACTTTTGAGTTTGAGTATGGAGTTTAAATATATATATACAGAAAATCATAGTGGATTCTAAATTTAAATCAATAATTTTTTAAACAAATCAATAGATTTTTAAAGACATCTTTAAATCTAAATCAAAATAATTCTGCAATCAATACCTTTGAATCTTGATAATGCTTTCCAAGATGGTGTGTCCAGAGTCCAGACTCTAGTGTCCACTCTCCAACTCCAAGGGATTCTAGGCTCGAGCTATAGCCTTCCAAGTTCCACTTGTTAGATAAAAATGAAGAAATGCCTAAAATAGATTCAGGTTGAATAGTATCTGCATTTCACTGTACCGATCCTGTTTTGTAGGATTCAGTTACATGTTATTTCCCTATATATTTGTAATGTTTCTTAGTTTAGTAGAACAATGCTATAATATTTTGTTTGCTGTGTATTCTGTTTTGGTATCAGAGCTGCCAACTGAGAATCTGGGTGAAGGGAGTGCCCAAAAGAGGAGCTACGCAAGGAGGCTACGATGTGGAGGATCTGGTGATTATCATTGGATTGTTAATTTCCTGTGCCTACCATGATTGCTATCACTGTGCTGATTGCAGCTGCCATGAAGGAGCCAGTTGTTGCTGCATAGGTGGAGGAGCCACCAAGCTATCGGCAGTGTGGACGTAGAGTGCTTCTGTTGGAGAAGTGGAGGAGCTAGTGGAGGCTATGCTGGAGGGACTGCTGAGACACCATCATTTCCAGTAGAGTGGTAGTGGAGTGCTGCCGCTTGAGGCTGCTGCTGCTGTGCATATCTACCTCCAGTTTATTGGGAGAGGCCGTGAGCCTGCTGAGGAGGGTTGTTGTAGTTGAGAGGGCCATAAGCCTTCTAAGGAAGGTCGTGATCTTCATTGGGGCTCGTAAGGAAAGCCTTAAGGCAAGCCATGACCCTAGTGATTGTGGGCAGGCTGTGAAGGAGGACCTTGTGGAGGAACCGTAAGAAGAAGCTGTAGCTACAGTAACCGCCAGTTAGGGAAAGCTGCCACTTATGCTTAGGAAAGCCTACTATTATATGTAGTTGGAGATATGATCTGCCATCATTAGCAGGAGAGGGTAATTTTCACCCACGAAGAGGTATTTTCTGATTTTCATTTAGCAGAGATGTCATATTCATTTATAGATAATTATCTGAATGAAGCGACCAAGCTCGATGGTGAAAACTACATTGATTGGAAATTTAAGATACTGACTATTTTTTAAGCCTGGAATGTCTGGACTGTTGTCAATGGAGATGATTTGAAACCCACAGGTGTTGCTGGTACAGAATGGGAGAAACGAGAAACAAAGGACAAAGTGTTGTTGCAGATGTCTGTCAAAGACAACATCATTCTGCACATCAGAGATTGTAAAACTTTGAAGGAGACCTGGGAGATATTGAAAGGTTTGTATGAAACTACAAACTCAAATAGGATTCTGTTTTTGAAGACTAAGCTATTGTCCATGAAAATGGAAGCACATGAGAACATCACCACCTATATTTCTCGAATTAAAGATTTATGTGATCAATTAAGTGCCATTGGTGATAAGGATTTAAATTATGACATGGTAACTATTACATTAAAAGGGTTGATTAGATATTATCATGTCTTTATTTCAAGTCTAGGAGGTAGAGCAAAGCCCCCTACATTTATTGAGTTAACAAGGATTCTTCTACAAGACGAAGAACAAATGAAGGTGTTTGAGATGGACTCTCATACTCCAAAATTAGCATTGATGGCCAAAGGAAAATAGCCATACAAGGGCAAGCCATGGGATAGAAACAGAACAGGCAAGTTTCAGCCAAGAAACAAAGGTATGACTCACTCACAATCTAGTTCACATGATAAGAAAAATGATGGTTGTTTTTACTATGGAAAACTTGGTCATCATGCTAAAGACTATTATAAGAGGAAAGATAATGAGTACAAACAAATACCTAGAAAACATAATGGAAATTATGTGAAAGTTGACACCTCTTTCAGTGAAGGTTTTAAGAATTTAAAGTTGTTTATTTCTGAAGCTGCATTGTCTACAGAAACTGATGATCAAAATGCATGGTTCATAGATTCAAGAGACTCAAGCCATATGTCTTGTTTTAAGGAGTGGTTTGATGAATATCATGAGAGTAAAGATGAAACACACATATATTTAGGAGATAACATATCTCATAAGATTCAGGGTTATGGAAAAATATGTGTGAATTCATCTAATGGCCAAAACAAACAGATTCATGATGTGTTGTATGTTCCAGGCATAAAAAAAGAATTTGATTTCTGTTTTCGTAATAACTAATAAAAATATGAGAGTAGAACTTATGTAGTATCATTGTCTTGTTAAGGAGATTCAGAATCATTATAAAATCATAGCCACATGGGCAATAATTGGAACATTGTATAAGCTTGATGTCACAAAGTCCAATCATCATGCATTGACATCTACTACAATGACAACTGAAGAGCTATGGCATCGCAGATATGGACATCTTAACCAAAATGACTTAGTGCTACTTCAAAAGAAATTAATAGTTGAAGGGATTCCTATTTTGAAACATCAACATATAGAATGTGAAGCTTGTGCACTAGGTAAGCAACATAGGGAAGAATTTCCAATGCATACAGAGAAGAAACAAAGAGAGATACTTGAATTGATACATAATGATGTATGTGGCTCCATGCAAACCATATCAATTGGTGGTACAAGGTATTTTATGATATTTGGATGACAAATCACGATTTACTTGGGTTTATTTTATAAGGAAAAAGAGTGATGTATTTGAATACTTTAAAGAATTCAAAACTATGGTGGAAAAGTAGACAGGTAAATGTATCAAGATACTCAGATCTAATCAAGGTGGATAATATACTTCGGGAGCTTTTGATAGCTACTGCAAGAACAATGGTATCATTCAACAATTCACAGTACCTTCTACACCACAACAAAATGGTGTAGCTGAAAGAAAGAACATGACTTTAGTGGAATGTGCTTGCAGCATGTTAAAAGGTAAAAATGTCTCTAATGGTTTTTGGGAAGAGGCCATTAACACTACTGTTTATTTAAAGAATAGAAGTCTAACTAAGATTCTAGATTCAAAAACGCCTTTTGAAGTTCTTAATGGCTATAAACCTGAAGTTGGTCATTTAAGGATATTTGGTTCCAAGGCATTTGCTCATATTCCCAAAGATGAGAGAAGAAAACTGGATGCAAATATGTTAAGTGTACATTTCTTGGTTATTGTGATGAACATAAAGCTTACAAATTGTTTAATCTTAGTACACATAAGCTCATAGCAAGCAGAGATGTGATCTTTCATGAAACTACAGATGAAGACATAAGTAAGCATGATGTCTGGCATACTCCTTATGACAATGATGTTCATGTGAAAATTGATATAGATGATGAACAGGAACAGGAAAAGGAACAGGTACAACAACAAGGTGAAAGTAGTGTAGATACTCCAAACACTCCTACATCTCAGAAAAGAAGAAGTGAAAGTGAAGATAGCGGTGGACTGTTGAGGAAGTCAACAAGAACAATTCAGGTACCCTCCAGGTATAAAGACTATGCATTGATGACACAGGTAATGAATGTCATATAACCTATTTCTTATGAACAAGCCAAATATCATAAGGACTGGAATACTGCAATGAATGAAGAATATGAATCAATAATGAAGAATGAGACTTGGGAATTAACAGAACTCCCTGAAAACAAAGTTCCCATAGGATGCAAATGGATGTATAAAACCAAATTTAATGCAAATGGAAGTGTTGACAAATTTATAAGGCCAGATTAGTTGCAAAAGGGTATTCACAAAATGAAGGAGTTGATTATGAAGATACTTTTGCGCCTGTAGCTAAGTTAAATACAATTAGACTCATGATTGCATTAGCTACACAACACAAATGGAAAGTTAATCAGTTAGATGTTAAATCTGCATTTCTGAATGGTGATTTAAAAGAAAAAGTCTATTTGGTTAAGCCTAAAGGATTTATCAAGAAAGGACAAGAGGATCTTGTCTGTAAGCTTAAGAAAGCTTTATATGGTTTAAAACAAGCACCTAGATCTTGGTATATCAAAATTGATTCATTCTTTGCTCAGAAAGGTTTCGAGAAAAGAAAAAATGATCCTAACTTGTATGTCAAAAAGGATGAAAATGGGAATGTTGCGTTGGTATCCTTATATGTTGATGATTTGATTATCACAGGAAATGCTTCTCATTTGATTGAAGATATTAAAATTCAGTTAGCTCAGTCATTTGAAATGAAGGATCTTGGTGAAATACATTACTGTTTGGGTTTGAAAATATGGAGAGAAGGCAACAAAACAATGGTCACTCAAAGTAAGTACAGAAGGGAGATTCTGGAAAGATTCAATATGAGTGAAAGTAAGGCAGTGTCAACATCTTTAGATCAGAATGCTAAGTTATCCAGTCTTGATGAAACTAGAGCAACAAATGGTATTTTGTATCGCCAGTTGGTGGGAAGTTTAAACTATCTTACCACTACCAGACCAAATATAGCATACTCTGTCAGCATCCTTAGTACAAAGCTCTATGCAATGCTACTTGTGAAGTTGTTTGGCTACGAAGAATTCTTGAAGATATTGGCAACAAGCAACTGAAGCCGACTGTTCTCCAATGTGACAATCAAAGTTCTATTAAACTGACACACAACCCAATTTATCATGCTAGAACCAAGAATTTTGAAATTCAACATCATTTTGTAAGAGAAAAGATTCTAGAGAAGGAAATTGACATGATCTATTGTAAAACCACTGATAATGTGGCTGACATCTTTACGAAGCCCCTTGGAAAGATGAGTTTTGAAGAATGTAGGAAACAGTTAGGTGTGGTAGAAAATCGATTTTTTCATTAAGGGGAAGTGTTAGATAATAATGATGAAATGCCTAAAATAGATTCAGGTTGAAGAGTATTCCCTATATAGTTGTAATGTTTCTTAGTTTAATATAAAAGTGCTATAATCTTCTATTCGATGTGTATTATGTTTCCACTTCCTACTTTCAAATCATTTAGTTGAAAATTGAGCACTGGAATTTGTACTATGTAGATGCTAGTTACAATAGTTAAAAAAATTAAAAAATAATAGAAAAATCATTGTTAAATGACATTTTTTTGCTTTCACAAAAAATCAAGAAAACCTACAAAATAGAAAAGCATCGATGATGGAAATAATAGTAAATGTTTTTCTTTTTAGTGAAACCTGAAACTGAAAGTATAGTTGGAATTTGGAAAGTATAATTTTATATAATAATAAGATAAAAGTATTAATATTACTAATTTACTAGTAGTAATTTGTAATGAATTTTTAGTAATTTTGGTGTCCTTCAAAAATAGTAGTAATATAATGACATTTTGAAAATTTTATTGTCCTTCAAAAATAAATTTAAATGATAAATTTACCCTTTAGGAAAAACGGTCTACTAAAATTTTTAAGTTCAAAATGCTCCATGACAATCATTTTGTCCGTCAAATTCCAACAGTGGAAAGAAGTTAAACTTTAAAATGAATGATTATTTTTATTTTGTATTATATTGAATTTTTAAATGTATTTAACTTTATAGTTTTTTTAAATAATTTTTATTTAATATTATATTCAAAATTTAATATCAAAATATTCATTGAGAAAAAGTCAAATTTGAGAAGATCTTAAACTTTAAGATAAAATATTCAAAATAATTTTTATTTAATATTATATTTAAAATTTAATATCAATCAATTTATGTGAGAAGAAGTCAAACTTTAAAATAAATATTCAATGAAAAGAAGTTAAACTTTTAGATAAAATATTCAGTGAAAAAAGAAGTTAAACTTTAAAATATTGAGATCTTTATTTAATAAAAAGTTTTTGAACTTTAAAAATATATCTTATCGTTTTATATTTAAAAGTAAAATGAAGATAAATTAAATAATTTTATATGAATAATTTAAATTCAAATTATGTGAGAAGAAGTCAAACTTTAAAATAAATATTCAAAGATAAAATATTAGTGAAAAATAAGAAGTTAAACTTTAAAATATTGAGAATCTTTATTTAATAAAAACTTTTTAAACTTTAAAAATATATCCTATTGTTTTATATTTAAAAGTAAAGTGAAGATAAATTAAGTAATTTTATATAAATAATTAAATTTTAATATATAGAGTACTAAATGTTCTTTTTATGAATCCATCTCTTATGGATGGTCAAGCTTATTATAAGCTTCTCTCCTCTTTATTTGGTTTTCGACTAAAACTTTTGTCCATTTACAATTTAAGGAAAACGCTGGTACCTTTGGAAATTTGATTTCTACCATGTTTTGTATTTATAACAAATTAGACCTTCTAATATATATTTATATAGTATTGTTTCATGTATTATGTATTATCAAAAGGTTTTCTTTTATCTTAAAAAATGATTATTAATTTTTAAAATAAATTTTTTATAAGAAAAAGATAAATTTGGCTGGTTTTTAATGATGTGTTCACTCTTATCAGCAAGATGTAGAACACTTGGTGGCGAGGTATGGTTAAGACGCCCTCCTAAGCTCGAAGGATGCCCGTTCTAATCCGGTCGGATACCAAAAAATCCAACCATGTTAAGGGTTGGTGCGGTCCAGTGATTTTGACTGCTTAGATGCCCCTGGTTCGTGGTTTCTCAGCCAATGGCAACCCTGCTAGTCAGGGGAATTCCACCAGTTTGCCAACAAAATGATGTGTTCACTCTCTTTATACGCTCCCTTTTAGGTTATTTATTCAAGAAGGACGTGTTCACCAGAAAATTATTTGTTCATTTTTGTTAGGATTGCATTATCCATTTTTATTTTAAGACTTACAAAACTTTAAAAAATGATTATTAATTTTTTGAAATATTTATTTAATAAAAAGAAGATTGAGGATCTAAGCTATTACACCATATTTTTAGGTTTATGTATGGTTTTCAACATTTTGTTATATATAATTATATCTCTATTTTTTTTATTCTTAATGCATAAGACTTTCTACAAAGTGAATCATTACATGGAACTTTATTTTTCAATATCATTTACTCATTTATTTTTTCACTATGTATCTTTTTACAATTTGATCATAAAAAAACTAATTATTAGTATGAATATATTAAAAAAAATCTATTATTGTATAATAAATTATTAAAAAGTAAGTTTCTATAAAAATATGTATAATAAATTACTATAATTTATACATCATTTTTATAATGTTAAAGTTTTTATTTTTAATGTTTATAGTCTTCTATATTGTTTCTTATAAACTTTAAAGTGAAATTGAAAATATTGATGGTCTATAAGAACATGTCACTAACATGATCTATGTTTCAAACTTTCATCCTTTTTACCTTACAAAATATTTCTATAAGCTTCTTCTAACGCCAAACCTGAGGTTTGGCCACATAGTAGTGTTCGTCACTCAGGTATAACATTATAATAAAATCGCTCAAATTATTATAGAAACTATTTCTTGACAGTCTTCTTTTGCTACGTCACTTTACACGTACATCAATTAAATAAGTTGATAATAATAAGACATGCTTCTAGCAGTTATGCAGTTCTAAGAGTCTCATTGATAATTTCAGCGGAACTTCAGTTCGAAGCTTGAGTTTCATAGACACTTCTATTCACTTCGTTTAAAGCTCATAAAAATATCAAGTTAGAGGAACGGTTGATCTCCTCACTCACTGAAGTTTATGAAATCAATGGGGCTTGGCCAATAGCATCATAAAAAGCGAAGCGAATTATAGGTGAATTCTGTTAGAATTCGACATATCTACTACTGAGAAGCTTCTTGATTTCGACAATTTTTCCTTCAAATTTAAAATCAAATAAGCAGAATCACTTTCAACTTTCTAGAAAAAAAATTCAATAAAAATATCTAGAAGCTTAGGGAGAATGTCTGCATGAAATAGATTCCATCCAAATTTGACAATAATTATTTTCTACGCTTTGCGTAATCTGTTAGCATTGGCCATGACTGTTTCGATTAGCTAATTCTTAATTCAACTATTGATATCCCTCTGGATGGAAGGACTGTGACAGGTTGGACCCACGGGCATCTTAACGCACATGAAGGTTAAGACAAGTTTTCAAGTGTAAGCTTTCAAGTTTTCAAGTGTAAGATGGTGTGTCCAGAGTCCAGACTCTAGTGTCCACTCTCCAACTCCAAGGGCTTCTAGGCTCGAGCTCTAGCCTTCCAAGTTCCACTTGTTAGATAATAATGAAGAAATGCCTAAAATAGATTCAGGTTGAATAGTATCTGCATTTCACTGTACTGATCCTGTTTTGTAGGATTCGGTTACATGTTATTATCCTATATATTTGTAATGTTTCTTAGTTTAGTAGAACAGTGCTATAATCTTTTGTTCGATGTGTATTGTGTTTTCGTATTAGAGCTGCCAACTGAGAATCCGGGTGAAGGGAGTGCCAAAAAGAGGAGCTGTACGAGGAGGCTACGGTGTGGAGGATCTAGTGATTATCGTTGGATTGTTAATTTCCTGTGCCTACCTTGACTGCTATCACTGTGTTGATTGCAGTTGCTGTGAAGGAGCCAGCTGTTGCTGCGTAGGTGGAGGAGCCACCAAGCTGCCGGCAGTGTGGACATAGAGTGCTTCCGTTGGAGAAGTGGAGGAGCTCTTGGAGGCTACGCTGGAGGGACTACTGAGACACCATCGTTTCCAGTAGAGTGGTAGTGGAGTGTTGTCGCTTGAGGCTACTACTACTATGCATATCTACCTCTAGTTTATTGGGAGAGGCCGTGAGCCTGCTGAGGAGGGTTGTTGTAGTTGAGAGGGACATAAGCCTTCTAAGGAAGGTCGTGATCTTCATTGGGGCTCGTAAGGCAAGCCTTAAGGTAGGCCATGACCCTAGTGATTGTGGGCGGGCTGTGAAGGAGGACCTTGTGGAGGAACCATAAGAAGAAGCTGGAGCTACAGTAACTGCCAGTAAGGGAAAGATGCCACTTCTACCTAGGAAAGCCTACTATTATACGTAGTTGGAGATACGATCCGCCATCATTAGCAGGAGAGGGTAATTTTCCCCCACGAAGAGGTATTTTCTGATTTTATTTTAGCAGAGATGTCAAATTCATTTATAGATAATTATCTAAATGAAGCGACCAAGCTCGATGGTGAAAACTACATTGACTAGAAATTTAAGATACTGACTATTTTTTAAGCCTGTAATGTCTGGAGTGTTGTCAATGGAGATGAAGTGAAACCCACGGGTGTTGCTGGTACAGAATGGGAGAAACGAGAACAAAGGCCAAATTGTTGTTACAGATGTCTGTCAAAGACAACATCATTCTGCACATCAGAGATTGTAAAACTTCGAAGGAGACCTGGGAGATATTGAAAGGTTTGTATGAAACTACAAACTCAAATAGGATTATGTTTTTGAATACTAAGCTATTGTCCATGAAAATGGAAGCACATGAGAACATCACCACCTATATTTCTCAAATTAAAGATTTATGTGATCAGTTAAGTGCCATTGGTGATAAGGTTTCAAATTATGACATGGTAACTATTACATTAAAAGGGTTAATTAGAGATTATCATGTCTTTATTTCAAGTCTAGGAGGTAGAGCAAAGCCCCATACATTTATTGAGTTAACAGGGATTCTTCTACAAGAGGAAGAACGAATGAAGGTGTTTGAGATGGACTCTCATACTCTAGAATTAGCATTGATGGCCAAAGGAAAACAACCATACAAGGGCAAGCCATGGGATAGAAACAAAACAGGCAAGTTTTAGCCAAGAAACAGAGGTATGAGTCACTCACAATCTGGTTCACATGATAAGAAAAATGATGGTTGTTTTTACTGTCAAAAACCTGGTCATCATGCTAAAGACTATTATAAGAGGAAATCTAATGAGTCCAAACAAATACCTAGAAAACATAATGGAAATTATGTGAAAGTTGACACCTCTTTCAGTGAAGGTTTTAAGAATTTAAAGTTGTTTATTTCTGAAGCTGCATTGTCTACAGAAACTGATGATCAAAATGCATGGTTCATAGATTCAGGAGCCTCAGGCCATATGTCTTGTGTTAAGGAGTGCTTTGATGAATATCATGAGAGTAAAGATGAAACACACATATATTTAGGAGATAACAGATCTCATAAGATTCATGGTTATGAAAAAATATGTGTGAATTTACCTAATGACCAAAACAGACAGATTCATGATGTGTTGTATGTTCTAGGCATAAAAAGAATTTGATTTTTGTTTCCGCAATAACTGATAAAAATATGAGAGTAGAACTTATGTAGTATCATTGTCTTGTTAAGGATATTCAGAATTATTATAAAATCATAGCCACATGGACAAGAATTGGAACATTGTATAAGCTTGATGTCACAAAGTCCAATCATCATGCATTGACATCTACTACAATGACAACTGAAGAGCTATGGCATCGTAGATATGGACATCTTAACCAAAATGACTTAGTGCTACTTCAAAAGAAATTAATAGTTGAAGGGCTTCCTGTTTTGAAACATCAACATATAGAATGTGAAGCTCGTGCACTAGGTAAGAAACATAGGGAAGAATTTCCAGTGCATACAGAGAAGAAACAAAGAGAGATACTTGAATTGATACATAATGATGTCTGTGGCTCCATGCAAACCATATCAATTGGTGGTACAAGGTATTTTATGATATTTGGATGACAAATCATGATTTACTTGGGTTTATTTTATAAGGAAAAAGAGTGATGTATTTGAATACTTTAAAGAATTCAAAACTATGGTGGAAAAGCAGACAGGTAAATGCATCAAGATACTCAGATCTGAGCAAGGTGGAGAATATACCTTGGGAGCTTTTGATAGCTACTGCAAGAACAATGGGATCATTCAACAATTCACAGTACCTTCTACACCACAGCAAAATGGTGTAGCTGAAAGAAAGAACGGGAATTTAGTGGAATGGGCTCGCAGCATGTTAAAAGGTAAAAATGTCTCTAATGGTTTTTGGGAAGAGGCCATTAACACTGCTGTTTATTTAAATAATAGAAGTCCAACTAAGATTCTAGATTCAAAAACGTCTTTTGAAGTTCTTTATGGCTATAAACCTGAAGTTGGTCATTTAAGGATATTTGGTTCCAAGGCATTTGCTCATATTCCCAAAGATGAGAGAAGAAAACTGGATGCAAATCTGTTAAGTGTACATTTCTTGGTTATTATGATGAACATACAACTTATAAATTGTTTAATTTTAGTACACATAAGCTCATAGCAAGCAGAGATGTGATCTTTCATGAAACTACAGATGAAGACATAAGTAAGCATGACGTCTGGCATACTCCTTATGACAATAATGTTCATGTGAAAATTGATATAGACGATGAACAGGTACAGGTACAAAAACAAGGTGAAAGGACTGTACATACTCCAACTACTCCTACATATTAGAAAAGAAGAAGTGAAAGTGAATATAGCGATGGACCACTGAGGAAGTCAACAAGAACAATTCAAGTACCCTCCAGGTATAAAGACTATGCATTGATGACACAGGTAATGAATGTTGTATAACCTATTTCTTATCAACAAGCCAAATCTCATAAGGACTGGAATACTGCAATGAATGAATAATATGAATCAATAATGAAGAATGAGACTTGGGAATTAACAGAACTCCCTGAAAACAAAGTTCCCATAGGATGCAAATGGATGTATAAAATCAAATTTAATGCAAATGGAAGTGTTGACAAATATAAGGCCAGATTAGTTGCAAAAGGGTATTCACGAAAGCAAGGAGTTGATTCTGAAGATACTTTTGCATCTGTAGCTAAGTTAAATAAAATTAGACTCATGATTGCATTAGCTACACAACACAAATGGAAAGTTCATCAGTTAGATGTTAAATCTGCATTTTTGAATGGTGATTTAAAAGAAGAAGTCTATTTGGTTAAGCCTGAAGAATTTATCAAGAAAGGACAAGAGGATCTTGTCTATAAGCTTAAGAAAGCTTTATATGGTTTAAAACAAGCACCTAGATCTTGGTATATCAAAATTGATTCATTCTTTGCTCAGAAAGGTTTTGAGAAAATAAAAAATGATCCTAACTTGTATGTCAAAAAGGATGAAAATGGGAGTGTTGCGTTGGTATCCCTATATGTTGATTATTTGATTATCACAGGAAATGCTTCTCATTTGATTGAAGATATTAAAATTCAGTTAGCTCAGTCATTTGAAATGAAGGATCTTGGTGAAATACATTACTGTTTGGGTTTGAAAATATGGAGAGAAGGCAACAAAACAATGGTCACTCAAAGTAACTACACAAGGGAGATTCTGGAAAGATTCAATATGAGTGAAAGTAAGGCAGTGTCAACACCTTTAGATCAGAATGCTAAGTTATCTAGTCTTGATGAAACTAGAGCAGCAAATGGTATTTTGTATCGCGAGTTGGTGGGAATTTTAAACTATCTTTCCACTACCAGACCAGACATATCATACTCTATCAACATCCTTAGTACAAATCTCTATGCAATGCTACTTGTGAAGTTGTTTGGCTACGGAGAATTCTTGAAGATATTGGCAACAAGAAACTGAAGCCAACTGTTCTCCAATGTGACAATCAAAGTTCTATTAAACTGGCACACAACCCAATTTATCATGCTAGAACCAAGCATTTTGAAATTCAACATCATTTTGTAAGAGAAAAGATTCTAGAGAAGGAAATTGACTTGATCTATTGTAAAACCACTGATAATGTGGCTGACATCTTTATGAAGCCCCTTGGAAAGATGAGTTTTGAAGAATGTAGGAAACAGTTAGGTGTGGTAGAAAATCGATTTCTTCATCAAGGGGAAGTGTTAGATAATAATGACGAAATGCCTAAAATAGATTCAGGTTGAAGAGTATCTGCATTTCACTGTAGTTTTGTAGGATTCGATTACATGTTATTTCCTTATATAGTTGTAATGTTTCTTAGTTTAATATAACACTGCTATAATCTTCTATTCGATGTGTATTATGTTTCCACTTCCAACTTTCAAATCATTTAGTTGAAAATTGAAAATTGGAATTTGTACTATGTAGATGCTAATTACAATAGTAAAAAAAATTTAAAAATAATAGAAAAATCATTGTTAAATGACATCTTTTTGCTTTCACAAAAAATCAAGAAAACCTACAAAATAGAAAAGCATCGATGATGGAAATAATAGTAAATGTTTTTCTTTTTAGTGAAACCTGAAAGTATAGTTGGAATTTGGAAAGTATAATTTTAAATAATAATAAGATAAAAGTATTAATATTACTAATTTACTAGTAGTAATTTATAATGAAGTTTTAGTAATTTTGGTGTCCTTCAAAAATAGTAGTAATATAATGACATTTTAAAATTTTTATTGTCCTTCAAAAATAAATTTAAATGATAAATTTATCCTTTAGGAAAAATGGTCTACTAAAATTTTTAAGGTCAAAATGTCCCATGACAATCATTTTGTCCATCAAATTCCAACACGGGGAAGAAGTTAAACTTTAAAATGAATGATTATTTTTATTTTGTATTATATTGAATTTTTAAATGTATTTAACTTTATAGTTTTTTTAAATAATTTTTATTTAATATTATATTCAAAATTTAATATCAAAATATTCACTGAGAAGAAGTCAAATTTGAGAAGATTTTAAACTTTAAGATAAAATATTCAAAATAATTTTTATTTAATATTATATTTAAAATTTAATATCAATCAATTTATGTGAGAAGAAGCCAAACTTTAAAATAAATATTTAATGAGAAGAAGTTAAACTTTAAGATAAAATATTCATTGAAAATAAGAAGTTAAACTTTAAAATATTGAGATTTTTATCTAATAAAAAGTTTTTGAACTTTAAAAATATATCCTATTGTTTTATTTTTAAAAGTAAAATGAAGATAAATTAAATAATTTTATATAAATAATTTTATATCAAATTATGTGAGAAGAAGTCAAACTTTAAAATAAATATTCAATGAGAAAAAGTTAATTTTAAGATAAAATATTCAATGAAAAATAGGAAGTTAAACTTTAAAATATTGAGAATCTTTATTTAATAAAAAGTTTTTAAACTTTAAAAATATATCATATTGTTTTATATTTAAAAGTAAAGTGAAGATAAATTAAATAATTAATCGGAACCGTCCCTCTCTCACGACATGTGGAAGAACCATATCCCTTATCTCCAGTTTGTTTTATCTATGACGCGAAGTCATTTTCTTAGTAATTATAATCAACTAAATGAACCAAAAAAACCTTATAAGTTTCTCTTAAAGATTATGTTATTGTTTACTCTAAAACATAAATAAATTTATGACAAAGTCCAACGTATTAACAAAACTCACTGTTATATATATGAAATGTTTCAATCATTAACATTGTCATATATTTTAATAAGATTTATTTATGTAATATGTATTTTAAAATATAAATGCTACATTTTAATAGTGCTCTTGATTATAATAATAACTATATAAAAGTGCTCTTGATTATAATGATAACTATATATACATTTGAATGTATATTTTCTAATACATACATATGTTTAATAAATATAATGTGCTCTTGATTATAATAATAACTATATAAAAGTGCTCTTGATTATAATGATAACTATATATACATTTGAATGTATATTTTCTAATACATACATATGTTTAATAAATATAATGTGCTCTTGATTATAATAATAACTATATAAAAGTGCTCTTGATTATAATGATAACTATATATACATTTGAATGTATATTTTCTAATACATACATATGTTTAATAAATATAATGTGTGAATTTTTGTTGTCCAATTTTTAAACAAAGTTTTTGTTATTGTTTTTTTTAATATATAATATTAATAATTTATAATCATAATAAGAATAATAATGTTTAGTAATACTCACAACATTAAACTATTAATAGTATTTAGCTCTTTTTTTAGATTCTTAATAGTACATAATTAAGTAATTAATACACTTATCTTTCACAATGAGTACTAACCCTATTACCATATTACTTACAACTAATTGTTCTAAACATAACACTTAGAAACTTTATGCTAAGCAAAAGAACCATTACTTTTCTTCTTATGTCCAAAGCACCAAGATGACTCTCATCATCAATTCATGGCTTCTCAACCATTCCCTCTCTTCCTAGTGGATTCATTCCCCAATTTTTTCAGTCTAATCAAGCCACCAGTCTCCTAAGTCTACCAAAACAATTCACAACTTAGTAAAAATAAATAGCATTACAGCTTACAGTGCTTTTACATACCTTGAGCTTCTTGCTGGAAAGTTGTACATTCACATTTACCTTTTATTCCTCCTTTACCAAAGAATAGGAGTAACAAAGAGGAAGTTACATATGGGAGGGCACATTGGGAAATCTTTGTGTTGAGCTCAGAGAGTTTTTCTGCATAGTGAATTCAAGTTTCTCGCTTAAGACTGTTTAGAGATTATATTCATTCCAGTCATATAGTATTTGTAATGGTAAGTGATTTAATTACTAAAAATATTTTAGTGTACATATCTCTTTTTGAAAATAACATCTATTGGAATATGTAGCTCTGTTATTGCTTAATTTCTAGAACCCACACTAATGTTCAAAGTTCAAGTAAAAGAATAAACTTATTGAAATGTATATTTATTTTAATAATCATTCATAGAATAAGATTGGGTACTGGTTGAAAAGATGAATTATATATTTTATTTTATTTTAAAACAACGATAATATTAAAATAGATAAAATACCTAAATCTCCAATATCTCAAAGCCAAACACATTATTAAACATTTTGATTCCACATCGAATACACCATTAGCAAATGAGTAATTATGTGAATTAAAAGAAATCTATTACCGATCTGCATCTTGCATTTGAATGATATAATATAAAATTTCAATAATTATGCATGCTTCTTATATTCTTTTATTCCATTCAAATATCCATCTGTAAACCATGTTTTTATTTATAATAATATTATGTAATAATAGATGCAATACTAGTTATATAATTCATACTGGAGCAGGCGGTTTGGTAGATGCTTGGCATGCAAGTATTAAGAAAATGCAATCAGTTCTTTAAGGGATATGAATAATTAAATTCTAATATATAGATTATATAAATGTTCTTTTTATGAATCCATCTCTTATGGATGGTCAAGCTTATTATAAGCTTCTCTCCTTATTTGGCTTTCGACTACAACTTTTGTCCATTTACAATTTAAGGAAAACGCTGGTACCTTTAGGAAATTTGATTTCTACCATGTTTTGTATTTATAACAAATTAGACATTCTAATATATATTTATATAGTACTGTTTTATGTATTATCAGAAGGTTCTCTTTACCTTAAAAAAATGAATATTAATTTTTAAAATAATTTGTTATAAGAAAAAGATAAATTTGGTTGGTTCTTAATGATGTGTTCACTCTTATCTGCAAGATGTAGAACACTTGGTGGCGGGGTATGGTTAAGACGCCCTCTTAAGCTGGAAGGTCATCGGTTCTAGTCCCGTCTGATACCAAAAAATCCAACCATCTTAAGGGTTGGTGCGGTCCAGGCCGGGTGCGATCCCCGTGTGATTTTGACGGCTTAGATGCCCCTGGTTCGTGGTTTCTTAGCCCAACAAATGATGTGTTCACTCTCTTTATATGCTCCCTTTTAGGTCATTTATTCAAGAAGGACGTGTTCACCAGAAAATTATTTGTTCATTTTTGTTGGGATTGCATTATCCATTTTTATTTGAAGATTTAAAAAACTTTAAAAAATGATTATTAATTTTTGGAAATAATTATTTTATAAAAAGAAGATTAAGGATCTAAGCTATTACACCATAGTTTTAGTTTTATGTATGGTTTTCAACATTTTGTTATATATAATTATATCTCTATTTTTTTATTCTTAATGCATAAGACTTTCTACAAAGTGAGTCATTACATGGAACTTTATTTTTCAATATCATTTACTCATTTATTTTTTGACTGGTATTTTTTTACAATTTGATCATAAAAATTTATTATTATTATTATTAATATATTAAAAAAATCTATTATTATGTAATAAATTATTAAAAAATAAGTTTCTATAAAAATATGTATAATAAAATACTATAATTTATACATCATTTTTATAATGTTAAAGTTTTTAGTTTTAATGTTTACAGTCTTCTATATTGTTTTTTATAAACTTTAAAGTGAAATTGAAAATATTGATGGTCTATAAAGAAATGTCACTAACATGATCTATGTTTTAAACTTTCATCCTTTTTACTTTAAAAAATATTTCTATGAGCTTGTTCTAACGATTTGGCCACATAGGAAAAAATATTTCTATGAGCTTGTTCTAACGATTTGGCCACACAGGAGTGTTCATCACTCAGGTATAACATCATAATAAAATTGCTCAAATTATTATAGAAACTATTTCTTGTCAGTCTTCTTTTGCTACGTCACTTTACACGTACATCAATTAAATAAGTTGATAATAATAAGAGTCTCACTGATAGTTTCAGCGGAACTTCAGTTCGAGGCTTGAATTTCATAGACACTTATATTCACTTAGTTTAAAGCTCATAAAAATATCAAGTTAGAGGAACGGTTGATCTCCTCACTTACTGAAGTTTATGAAATCAACGGGGCTTGGCCAATAGCATCATAAAAAGCGAAGCGAATTATAGGCGAATTTTGTTAGAATTCGACATATCAACTGCTGAGAAGCTTCTTGATTTTGACAATTTTTCCTTCAAATTTAAAATCAAATAAGCGGACTCACTTTCAACTTTCTAGAAAAAAAATTCAATAAAAATATCTAGAAGCTTAGGGAGATTGTCTGCATGAAATAGATTCCATCCAAATTTGACAATAATTATTTTCTACGCTTTGCGTAATCTGTTAGCATTGACCATGACTGTTTCGATTAGCTAATTCTTAATTCAACTACTGATATCCCTCTGGATGGAAGGACTGTGACAGGTTGGACCCATGGACGTCTTAACGCACATGAAGGTTAAGACAAGTTTTCAAGTGTAAGGTCCTCTGTTTTTTTTTTCAATTTTCTCTAGTATTAACCATACTTTATAGAAATTGATCAAATCAAGCTGCTTTATAGAAATAGATCAAATCAGACGTGGTGCCGAGCTACACTGTTCACATTTAGACATTGTGGTGATGGGTTATGGTTTTGGCACTATCAACCCAAAAAAAATTATAGTTTCTGAAAAATAGATGGTCTTTGTTTTTATTTATTATGGTTATAATGTTTAATATATAATATGATGTTTAGGTTTACGTCATTTAACTTTATGATTTTTAATTATATGATCATTTTATTGAGTATTATATTGATTTTTAAATGTAATTAATTTTTTACTTTTTTAAAATAAATTTTATTTAATATTATTTCTTTAAAATTTAATACCAACTAATTTATTTGCAAAATATATTTAGTCGGAAGAAGAAGGGCTCGGATTTTGTTTTTATTCTACTCATCAAATTTTTTTTTAACATTTTGACATTTTATATTGCCTGCCATGAAACATTTTGTTTAAAATTTTACCCTTCAAGAATGAAGGTTTGTTAAAAAATTTACCCTTCAATAATGAAGGTTTGCTAAAAAAATTTACCCTCCAATAATTAACTTTTGTTAATTTTTTATCGTTTGGAACTTTAATTCAATTTCCTCAAACTTAACACGAGAATGAAAATACAATCGTTTAAATATATAAATGCTTAACTTTTGTTAATTTTTTATCATTTGGAACTTCAATTCAATTTCCTCAAACTTAACACGAGAATGAAAATACAATCGTTTAAATATATAAATGCTTATGACTTTGTATTAGTAACTTTTTATACCTTATGAATGTATTTTTTATCATTTCGAAACTTTAATGCCATTGAGATGTTGGTTAGTGTTTCTTGATTAAGTGCTAAGATATTATTGGCTTTCGTTTATCATAGCGATAATTTCCAAGCTATTCTAGCTAACTTCTTCCATCTACGAAGTTTATCTAAATTGTTATTATACATGCTTGTGATGGTATTTTTATGTGTTTTTAAAATTAAAACTAATATTAAATAATCCATCCCTATACTATTTTTGAGCTTGACATATATGAAATAGCTTTATACCAAAATCAAAGTTATCTACTTGTAACTTATACAATCTAAAAATGACTACAGCTTGTAATTATAAAAAAAACTTGGAACAGATCAAGCTTCCAGGCTATGGAATATTTACTGAAGACCATGTTCCCTATGAGAATAAACGAGGACTGGAAGGCAATGTGTGCAATATCCACACACTTTCACTTCACAGCGCTTTCAAAAATCTAATGAAGCATTCAATTTACTTGGTCTCTCATGAGATGTTGGAGAGCTTCCAGGCTCTTCACAAAAAGAAGTTCACTATTGGATACATGTCTGAGAAATCGCCACTGAGATCCATATTGGGAAAAGACCATGGAATTCTTGGAGTGGGAAAGAGCATTGGATGCTTGTGATGCTCCGATCGACACTCCGCACTCTTGGAAAGAGCGTTTTCACTTTGCACTTCGCAGTTTTTAAAGAAATTTGATTTAGAGATAATACTCTGTTAAAATTAGTCAAGACACATTAAGTCTCTCATAACAACCATATACTTTTGACTCTCAATATGGAGTTTAAATATATATACAGAAAATCATAGTAGATTCTAAATAAATCAATAAATTTTTAAACAAATCAATAGATTTTTAAACAAATCAATAAATTTTTGAAAACATCTTTAAATCTAAATCAAAATAATTCTGCAAGCAATACCTTTGAATCTTGATAATTCTTTCCAAGACGGTGTGTCCAGAGTCCAAACTCTAGTGTCCACTCTCCAACTCCAAGGGCTTCTAGGCTCGAACTCTAGCCTTCCAAGTTCCACTTGTTAGATAATAATGATGAAATAACTAAAATAGATTCAGGTTGAATAGTATCCGCATTTCACTGTACCGATCTTGTTTTGTAGGATTCGGTTGCATGTTATTTCCCTATATATTTATAATGTTTCTTAGTTTAATAGAACAGTACTATAATCTTTTGTTCACTGTGTATTCTGTTTTGGTATCAGAGTTGCTAACTGAGAATCCGGGTGAAGGGAGCGCCCAGAAGAGGAGTTGTGCGAGGAAGCTACAGCGTGGAGGATCTTGTGATTATCGTTGGATTATTAATTTCCTGTGCCTACCGTGACTGATATCATTGTGATGATTGCGGTTGCCGTGAAGGAGCCAGCTGTTGCTATGTCAGTGGAGGAGCCGCCAAGCTACCGTTGGAGAAGTGGAGGAGCTGTGCATGGAGGAGCTACTAGAGGCTGTGCTGGAGGGACTGCTGACACACCATCGTTTCCTGTAGAGTGGTAGTGGAGTGCTGCCGCTTGAGCCTGCTGTAGTTGTGCATATCTGCCTCCAGTTTATTGGGAGAGGTCGTGAGCCTATTGAGGAAGGTTGTTACAGTTGAGAGGTCCATAAGCCTTCTAAGGAAGGTCGTGATCTTCATTGGGGATTGTAAGGCAATCCTTAAGGCGGGCCATGACCCTAGTGATTGTGGGCGGGCTGTGAAGGAGGACCTCGTGGAGGAATCGTAAGAAGAAGTTGGAGCTGCAATAACCGCCGGTAAGGGAAAGGCGCCACTTTTTACCATGAAAGACTGCTATTATACGCAGTTGGAGATACGATCCACCATCCTTAGCAAGAGAGGGTAATTTTCAGCCACGAAGAGGTATTTTCTGCTTTTATTTTAGCAGAGATGTCAAATTCATTTATAGATAATTATCTGAATGAAGTGACCAAGCTCGATGGTGAAAACTACATTGAATGGAAATTTAAGATACTGACTATTTTTTAAGCCTGTAATGTCTGGAGTGTTGTCAATGGAGATGAAGTGAAACCCACGGGTGTTGCTGGTACAGAATGGGAGAAACGAGAAAAAGGCCAAATTGTTGTTACAGATGTCTGTCAAAGACAACATCATTCTGCACATCAGAGATTGTAAAACTTCGAAGGAGACCTGGGAGATATTGAAAGGTTTGTATGAAACTACAAACTCAAATAGGATTCTGTTTTTGAAGACTAAGCTATTGTCCATTAAAATGGAAGCACATGAGAACATCACCACCTATATTTCTTGAATTAAAGATTTATGTCATCAGTTAAGTGCCATTGGTGATAAGGTTTCAAATTATGACATGGTAACTATTACATTAAAAGGGTTAATAAGAGATTATCATGTCTTTATTTCAATTCTAGGAGGTAGAGCAAAGCCCCCTACATTTATTGAGTTAACAGGGATTTTCTACAAGAGGAAGAACGAATGAAGGTGTTTGAGATGGACTCTCATACTCCAGAATTAGCATTGATGGCCAAAGGAAAACAACCATACAAGGGCAAGCCATGGGACAAAAACAGAACATGAAATTTTCAGCCAAGAAATAGAGGTATAACTCACTCACAATCTGGTTCACATGATAAGAGAAATGATGGTTTTTTTTACTGTGGAAAACCTGGTCATCATGCTAAAGACTGTTATAAGAGGAAAGCTAATGAGTCCAAACAAATACCCAGAAAACATAATGGAAATTATGTGAAAGTTGACACCTCTTTTAGTGAAGGTTTTAAGAATTTAAAGTTGTTTATTTCTGAAGCTACATTGTCTATAGAAATTGATGATGAAAATGCATGGTTCATAGATTCAAGAGCGTCAGCCCATATGTCTTGTGTTAAGGAGTGGTTTGATGAATAGCATGAGAGTAAAGATGAAATTCATATATTTAGGAGATAACAGATCTCATAAGATTCAGGGTTATGGAAAAATATGTGTGAATTTACCTAATAGTCAAAACAGACAGATTCATGATGTGTTGTATGTTCTAGGCATCAAAAAGAATTTGATTTTTGTTTCCGCGATAACTGATAAAAATATGAAAGTAGAACTTATGCAGTATCATTGTCTTGTTAAGGATATTCAGAATCATCATAAAATCATAGCCATAGAGACAAGAATTGGAACATTGTATAAGCTTGATGTCACAAATTCCAATCATCATGCATTGGCATCTACTACAATGACAAATGAATAGCTATGGCATCGCAGGTATGGACATCTTAACCAAAATGACTTAGTGCTACTTGAAAAGAAATTAATAGTTGAAGGGCTTCCTGTTTTGAAACATCAACATATAGAATGTGAAGCTTGTGCACTAGGTAAGCAACATAGGGAAGAATTTCTAGTGCAAACCATATCAATTGTTGGTACAAGGTATTTTATGATATTTGTTGATGACAAATCGTGATTTACTTGGGTTTATTTTATAAGGAAAAATAGTGATGTTTTTTAATACTTTAAAGAATTCAAAACTATGGTGGAAAAGCAATTAGGTAAATGCATCAAGATACTCAGATCTGATCAAGGTGGAGAATATACCTCAGGTTCTTTTGATAGATACTGCAAGAACAATGGGATCATTCAACAATTCACAGTACCTTCTACACCACAGCAAAACGGTGTAACTGAAAGGAAGAAGAAGACTTTAGTGGAATGTGCTCGCAGCATGTTAAAAGGTAAAAATATCTCTAATGGATTTTGGGCAGAGGCCATTAACACTGCTGTTTATTTAAAGAATAGAAGTCCAACTAATATTCTAGATTCAAAAACACATTTTGAAGTTCTTTATGGCTATAAACCTGAAGTTGGTCATTTAAGGATATTTGGTTCCAAGGCATTTACTCAAATTCCCAAAGATGGGAGAATGAAACTGGATGCAAAATTTGTTAAGTGTACATTTCTTGGTTATTGTGATGAACATAAAGATTACAAATTGTTTAATCTTAGTACACATAAGCTCATAGCAAGCAGAGATGTGATCTTTCATGAAACTATAGATGAAGACATAGGTAAGCATGATGTCTGGCATACTCCTTATGACAATGATGTTCATGTGAAAATTGATGTAGATGATGAACAAGAACAGGAAAAGGAATAGGTACAACAACAAGGTGAAAGCAGTGTAGATACTCCAAACACTCCTACATCTCAGAAAAGAAGAAGTGAAAGTGAAGATAGCGGTGGACCGCTGAGGAAGTCAACAAGAACAATTTAGGTACCCTCCAGGAATAAAGACCATGCATTGATGACATAGGTAATGAATGTTGTAGAACCTATTTCTTATGAACAAGCCAAATCTCATGGGGACTGGAATACTACAATGAATGAAGAATATGAATCAATAATGAAGAATGAGACTTGGGAATTAATAGAATTGCCTGAAAACAAAGTTCCCATAGGATGCAAATGGCTGTATAAAACCAAATTTAATGTAGATGGAAGTGTTGACAAATATAAGGCTATATTAGTTGCAAAAGGGTATTCACGAAAGGAAGGAGTTGATTATGAAGATACTTTTGCACATGTAGCTAAGTTAAATACAATTGGACTCATGTAGCTACACAACACAAATGGAAAGTTCATCAGTTAGAAGTTAAATCTGCATTTCTGAATGGTGATTTAAAAGAAGAAGTCTATTTGGTTAAGCCTGAAGGATTTATCAAGAAAGGACGAGAGGATCTTGTTTGTAAGCTTAAGAAAGCTTTATATGGTTTAAAACAAGCACCTAGATCTTGGTATATCAAAATTGATTCATTCTTTGCTCAGAAAGGTTTTGAGAAAAGCAAAAATGATCCTCACTTATATGTTAAAAAGGATGAAAATGGGAATGTTGCGTTGGTATCCTTATATGTTGATGATTTGATTATCATGGGAAGTGCTTCTCATTTGATTGAAGATATTAAAATTTAGTTAGCTCAGTCATTTGAAATGAAGGATCTTGGTGAAATACATTACTGTTTGGGTCTGGAAATATGGAGAGAAGGCAACCAAACAACGATCACTCAAAGTAAGTACACAAGGGAGATTCTGGAAAGATTCAATATGAGTGAAAGTAAGGCAGTGTCAACACCTTTAGATTAGAATGCTAAGTTATCCAGTCTTGATCAAACTAGAGCAGCAAATGGTATTTTGTATCACCAGTTAGTGGGAAGTTTAAAATATCTTACCACTGCCAGACCAGACATAGCATACTCTATCAGCATCCTTAGTTAGTTCATGGCTCAACCATTGGAAAGCCACTGGATAGTTGCAAAGAAAGTCCTTCGATATCTGAAAGGAGTTGTTAATTTTGGTATTATGTATACGGATAATTGTGATGTTGAGTTGACAAGTTACTCTAATTCAGATTGGGCTGGAAATCCTGATGACAAGAAATCAACCTCAAGATATGCATTCAACATTGGTACAGGGGTCGTGTCTTGGAGCAGTAAGAAACAACCAATTGTTTCTTTATCATCAACAGAAGTTGAGTACAAAGCTCTATGCAATGCTACTTGTAAAGTTGTTTGGTTACAGAGAATTCTTGAAGATATTGGCAAC
Organism: Pseudotsuga menziesii; assembly: GCA_001517045.1. Taxonomy (NCBI): domain Eukaryota; kingdom Viridiplantae; phylum Streptophyta; class Pinopsida; order Pinales; family Pinaceae; genus Pseudotsuga; species Pseudotsuga menziesii. The sequence continues at coordinate 135,884 of LPNX011154324.1, read as the reverse complement.
AAGCAACTGAAGCCAACTGTTCTCCAATGTGACAATCAAAGTTCTATTAAACTGGCACACAACCCAATTTACCATGCCAGAACCAAGCATTTTGAAATTCAACATCATTTTGTAAGAGAAAAGATTCTAGAGAAGGAAATTGACATGATCTATTGTAAAACCACTGATAATGTGGCTGACATCTTTACTAAGCCCCTTGGAAACATGAGCTTTGAAGAATGTAGGAAATAGTTAGGTGTGGTAGAAAATCCATTTCTTCATTAAGGGGAAGTGTTAGATAATAATGACGAAATGCCTAAAATAGATTCAGGTTGAACAGTATCTGCATTTTACTGTACCGATCCTATTTTGAATCATTCAGTTACATGTTATTTATTTATATATTTGTAATGTTTCTTAGTTTAATAGAACAGTGCTATAATCTTATGTTCTATGTGTATTGTGTTTCCACTTCCAACTTTCAAATCATTTAGTTGAAAATTGAGCACTGGAATTGTACTATGTAGATGCTAATTACAATAGTAAAAAAAATAAAAAAATAATAGAAAAATCATTGTTAAATGACATTTTTTTGCTTTCAGAAAAAATCAAGAAAACCTGCAAAATAGAAAAGCATGGACGATGGAAATAATACTAAATATTTTTCTTTTTAGTGAAACTTGAAACTTAAATTATGGTTGGATTTCACAAAAAATCAAGAAAACCTACAAAATAGAAAAGCATGGATGATGGAAATAATACTAAATACTTTTCTTTTTAGTGAAACTGAAAATATAGCTGGAATTTGGAAAGTATAATTTTATATAATAATAATGTAAAAGTATTAATATTACTAATTTACTAGCAGTAATTTATAATGAAGTTTTAGTAATTTTCTTTTCCTTAAAAAATAGTAATAATATAATGACTTTTTGAAAATTTTATTGTCCTTCAAAAATAAATTTAAATGATAAATTTACCCTTTAGAAAAAACGGTCTACTAAAATTTTTATGGTCAAAATGCCCCATCTATCAAATTCCAGCACTAGGAAGAAGTTAAACTTTAAAATGAATAATTATTTTATTTTGTATTATATTGAATTTTTAAATGTATTTAACTTTATAGTTTTTTAAAATAATTTTTATTTAATATTATATTCAAAATTTAATATCAAAATATTCAATGAGAAGAAGTCAAATTTTAAAATAAATATTCAATGAGAAGAAGTTAAACTTTAAGATAAAATACAAAATAATTTTGATTTAACATTATATTTAAAATTTAAATTCAATCAATTTATGTGAGAAGAAGTCAAACTTTAAAATAAATATTCAATAAGAAGTTAAACTTTAAGATAAAATATTCAGTGAAAAAAAGAAGTTAAACTTTAAAATATCAAGAATCTTTATTTAATAAAAAGTTTTTGAACTTTAAAAATATATCCTATTGTTTTATATTTAAAAGTAAAATAAAGACAAATTAAGTAATTTTATATGAATAATTTAAATTCAAATTATATGAGAAGAAGTCAAACTTTAAAATATTGAGAATCTCTATTTAATAAAAAGTTTTTGAACTTTAAAAATATATCCTATTGTTTTATATTTAAAAGTAAAGTGAAGATAAT
>LPNX011154324.1:112833-130460 GCA_001517045.1 Pseudotsuga menziesii | reverse complement strand
TTCGTACAGTTGGTGATGGAAGAGAATGAGATGACAAGCAAAGAAGAAGCGAAAACTACAGACAACTTCATGACAATGAGATTATACATTATAGATTTAACTTTAGAAATACAATCAATCCTCGAGGTGGGGTTCAACTCCACGGTTTTGTTCCACTGTTCTGTTCGCAGATGATTGATCCTGAATTTTATGTTTCCAAAGAGGTTGCAATTTACAAAAGTCCAAATAGGGTAAGATATAAAGAAATAAATAATTAATTGATTGGAAAAAAACAAAGTATCCTTGTATCATTGATGATTCAATATTAACTCAATATAAGATTATTGCCAACCGTATCCTTGTATCATTGATGATTCAATATTAGATTATTACAAATCAATATTATTCCCAACTATCATCATTGGTGATTCAGTTCACACTACTCTATAAATATCGTTATTGATGATTCAATTCACACTACTCTATTCCCTAAAGCAAATTGATGACAAGTATATTCTAGGCTCTGTTCACTAATTTATTGCATTTTTGGATATTCGAGAAACGAATCGCGAGGAATCTATGAGTATCATAGTAAGATTCACAAGGCATCCTAATGGAGATGGTATTCTTTATGATCATAAAAATTACTTGATCATAAAACTTACTTGAGGATGTACATCCGGCGTAGTTAAAATAGAGGAGAAAATCTGTTCAAATAGATATGCCAGCAAGTTGCATGAACAACAGTATTTGTTGAGTATTACTTGCATGAAACTAGCTTACATATAGAATTGAGAGATCAGAAAAGACGCTATACAAAGAAGTTAGAATTGTATAAGTGATATCTGCATATAACTACTTCATTTGGGATTACAAAAACTTTATAGCCCTAGTCTTTAACTAGGGCATTTGGAATTACAAAATCTCTATAACCCTGGTCTTTCTTGCGAGGAGAACTTGGGTAGAATTGCAGCTAGTCTTTAACTAGGGCATTTGGAATTACAAAATCTCTATAACGGTGGTCTTTCTTGGGAGGAGAACATCGATAGAATTGCAGCAGGAACAATGGTAAACAAGAAAAAAAAAGGAAACTTGTAGAATGTTCACCCACTATCATGAAACCGACCTAGGAATTCATTTGCCACCAAAATTGAGGCACAACATGCTTTTCCATCTCGACGGTAAACAAAGAAAAAAAAGAAAACTAATAGAATGTTCATCATCTATCATGAAACCGACCTAGGAATTTATCCGCCACCAAAACTGAGGCACATCGCACTTTGCCATCTCGACTTCTGAGCTTATATCAACGTTATGGACTCAGAGCATATAGCGTGGGTTCCTTCAATTTATATATGAAATGGGAAGAGCCTTGGCAGCAGGAATAAAATAGGATCGAAGAAATGCATGCAAAGTCGTGGCAGCAAGTCCGTAGAGAGATGCATGCAGATAGCCACAGGGTAGCTCAGCTTCTCCAAGAACGAGCCTCGATGTTGTCAGACGCTACCACAGAGATGCATGAAAATAGCCATAGGGTAGCTACAAGCGAGGTTGTCATATTTTTTCATAGACTGCAGAAAAGATGCCAGAGTTGACTTAGAAAGTAGATGTCAGAGCGGGCACTGCCCACAGTCAGAATTGTCAAGGATAAGCAAACAATGAAAAGTTTAATTCGCAATAAGAGGTCAGGTTATAAGAACTTTGTTTAGAATTTAAAAAACCATATCATAAAAATTTGAAATGACGATTGATAAGATCCTCTTACTCACTAACTTTTAATGATATACACGATTGATAAAAACCAATCAGATTTGCACTTTAAACTATTTAGTTAATTTCATTATTTTTAATTTAAATTTCAATATTGACCATAATCATGTATCTTATATGTTGAGTATTTTGTATATTTTTTTTTGTAGGTATTGAAGTGGTTGTATTTGAGATTTAATAGTTTGTTGCATATGCATAGAGAAGTTGTGTACTAATCTTGTAAAGTTTACAATTATTAATTAGAGTAGATTAAAATTCATATAAAATTAGAAACTTTGAATAAAATATAAATATTAGTTATATGAACACAATTTTAATTTTTTTTTTAAGAAAACTTAGATCTCTGATGGAATAAATATTTATTATTTTTATATGGAAAATATATAGCAGATGGATTGTTTCTAATACTTGTCTCTTAAAATGTTTTTTTCTTTTTTTTATAAAATTTAGTAGTAAGATAAAATAAGGTATCATTTATATGAGGATTTGTTGGTTACTAATTAATTATGATAAGATGTTTTTTTTATTATTACTATAAATATAAATTTAATAGTGGCTTAAAAATAATCAAGAGTATTTTTTTATTATAAATTTAGTAGTAACCTAAAAATAATAAAAAATATTTTTTTTTTGTTTTTTGTTTTTTATCTTTGTATTTTTAGAGAGTAATGACACAGTGTTATACAACCTAGTATGGGAAGATGTTGTAATTCATTTAGAACAAATTAGTCCATTTTAAACCTAGACATATCAAACACAATTTAAAATTTGATGTTTGATATCTTGCAGGCTCTAAAATTTGGTATAGTGTATGTAAAATTTAGTGTTTGGTATGTTGCACACTCTAAAATTTGATGTTTGGTCTTTGGTATGTTGTAATGTGTAGAATTTGTAAAATTTGGTGTTTGGTATATTGCACGCCTTAAATTTAGTATATTGCATAATGCTTGTGGGTTGCACTTTTAGTGGTTTTTGTCATTTTTTATACAACTTTGTTAGATTTCCATTATTTTCATGACTATTTTTTTTATTATTAATATTTAAAATTTTTAATAAATTTTTATTGATGAAAAAAAAATCATAGTTTCAGAATTTTTAAAATGAAACCTTATGTGACAGGAAACTAAAAATTCGAAACATCAAAAAAAAAAAATTGTCCTCAAGGCAAAGATGAAATGAAATTCCAACACTGTTGGCCATTCAATTCTCTTTGAACTGTAAAAGTCTAAAATACGGGCGTAGAACTATAAAAGTATTAAGAATGAAGGTTGAAAACCTCCTAAATGTATTCAAATTTTGTTAGTTTTAAGTATCTAGTGTTTCTTGGTTTAACTCCAATTAGTTTCTCTAATGTTTCTCGGTTTAAGAAGTGAGGCAAATAGGGGGCACAACAAGGCCGATGGTGCTAGCGGGTTTACTGTCATATGGGAAAGCGATGATATCGATGTTGTTCACAGGAAGGCTAGGAGAGATGGAACTAGCAGGAGGATCCCTGTCTGTAGGATTTTCTCATCCGTTACTTCGGATTGGGAATCCACGGCGTAGCCTTAATAGCTGCATGGACAGATTTTAACCTAGTGCTTTCTCTTTTGGCCTACCTATGCTATAGTTCTAGCATCCACAACAAATGTCAAGGGGGTCTACACAGTGTTTTAAATTTTAAAGATTAAAAAAAAATGGTGGAACACCCAACATAAATATTGATTGCTTGGGAAATGGAATACCTTTTCAATATTAAGACAAGTAGTTATAAGACTATATAACAACAAAACTATAGGTAAATACCATGGGTCACTAATTCTACTTAATGAGACCAACTCAAATACTCAACTAACTAACTAATTAATGCACTATTGATAGTGGTCAATTGAGATGACAACTCTTAACACAGTTCCTTAATCTCAACTAGACAATACTTTCAGCACTATCAATGCAAACAGATGCCTGTTGGTCTATGTGTGTGTCAGCTAGGGTTACATTTCATTCAAAAACTTTAGCTTCACTTTCTTCCTTGAAGTGTACTTGGACTTCTTCTTTGTCTTCTGGATCTAGATGCTAAGTAGTTGTTCTTCATATTCTTTTTCATCTTTTGAAACATAGTGCAAGTCTTCTTCTTCTATTTCAACATAATTTTTCTGGTTGTCATCTTTACCTACACACTGAAAATTTTGGTAAAAAAAAATATGAATATATTTCAACTATTCTTGGAGAGCATTCACATCTTGGTGTTCCTCATCAATGACAATTAATTCTTCATTTTCTTGTACCCACTATGCATCCTATAGTGTTTCTTCAAAAAATGTGGGCTGACATGAAAACAAAGCATCATGTAGATGCTCATCAATAACAGGAGTCAGCTCATAGATCTCCCTCGAGCTTCTGGTTTTTTGGATCTGGAGTTGACTGTCTGTTGGTGTTTCTTCTATGTTGCTATCGACTGTTTGTTTCTCATTCTCTGCAACTGTTGCAGCTTCTATGCTGCTATCAACTATCTCTTGTGTTAACAAAAGTTAAGCCATTAAGCCAGTTACCATTGATTGTACAAATTGTCATTGATGGCATTTCATTTATAACTTGGTCCAAGACAAAATTAGTGAGTTGGTCAAAGAAGCACTAGTCAAAAATGACCTAGACTCGGTCTGGTTGATAACATCTCGAATCAATCAATGAAGGTCCATGAGGTCAACATGATACGTAAGGTATAAGGATGGTCAAATGAAAAGATTTATGTTTATGAAAAATAAAAGACAGACTGGAATCGACATAAAGGCTCAAGAAGATGACATGCATGAACAAAGAAAAAAGTCGAAGCAATTGAGTAGTCATTTCTGTTTTTGGTCAGTTATGGTACATGTCGATTCAGTTTCTCATTCCCTACCATCAAATTGGAATTCGAAGAGATTTTGTGTGAGATTAATGAGTTATATATTTTGATGAAATAACTCTCAGGATGTGTGGAAAAAAATGGTGTAGCAGAAACTGTGAAGTATCCAGGATTGAACATAAAATGAGAACAGAAAAGAAACAGAGGATGTCGATAGGACAGTGACCAAGTTGGCAAGAAATGCCCGATTAAAGTTGAAAGCTGGGTGGTAGGGTGGTGCTAGGGAAGATCAATATCTTCTGTGTGCAAGTTGGTGCTTGTAAATATGGAAGTGGGTGCTTTCATCCAAGAGGTTGTGGCCTCATTTGATTTGGTGCTCAATATGTGCAATGTACAAAACTGAAGCTTGCTTGACATCCTAATAAGAAGAGGTTTTCTCCCTTTATGGGTTTCCTTGTAATTGTGTCTTAGTGTTTATCATGCGAATGACTATTTCTTTTATGGCTGATCATTAAGCTCTCTGTAACAAGTTGATTGGCATTCGGTAATTACAAGCATTGTTTATAATAATAATAAAAGGGGATAATTGTTTAAGCTTATGAATAATTGATTCACCTCCCCTCTCAGTTATCATGTCTATTGCAACAATTGGTATCAAATCCAGTTCCTTTAATCAAAGGAAGGCCCATGAGCTTAAACATGATGAGTCAAGAAGGAGCTTTGACTAATAAAGTTCCTCTATTTGATGGCATAAATTTTTCTTTCTGGAAAATAAGAATGAAAACTTATATAATTTCCTTAGGTGTTGACGCTTGGGATGTTGTTGAGACTGGATATGTGAATCCTATTGTATTAGCTTCCAGAGATGACAAGTGGAGTTCAGTTTTAATGCAAAGGAAATGAATGTTATTCTCACTGGTCTTATAGAAGTTGAATTCGTGAAAGTCACGCATTGCACATGTGCCAAAGATATGTGGGACAAGCCTGATAAATAGTTACGAAGGTAATGAGAAAGTAAAAGATTCTAAAATTCAAACTCACAGATTGCAATCTGAATAGTTAAAAATGAATGATGATGGTAATTGTAATGAAGTATTTCTTAAGAGTTGAAGAGCTTGACAATATCATGAAAAGCCTTGGTGAAAATATAGATGATGCCTTTTTGGTTTAGAAAATTTTAAGATCTCTACTTGACAGATTTAACTCAAAAGTATCGACGATAGAAGAGTTAGATGATCTCAAACATTCGACCATGGACCAACTTCTAGGAACTCTATCTTCCTGTGAAATGAGAATCAGTAAAGAGAAAACCACCACAAGAGAAGTGTCTTTTAAGGCAAAGAAACACACTAATTCTAATGCAGATGAGACTGAAAACAAATTTGTAAGAAGATTGAAGAAAGGGACACGAAAATTTAAAGGTAAGCTACACTTCAAATGTTTCAATTGTGGTAAGATAGGAAATTTTGCATCCAAGTGTCCATACAAACTGAAATACCAAGTATCTGATGATGAAGAAAAGTTCAGTCTCAAGAAGTTCAATAAAAGGAAGAAATTTATGAAGAAAAGTTTTTGAAATGATGATAGTGACTCCTCGAATGATACAGACACTGATTCAACTAATGAAGATACATCGAATGATTTCATGCTCATGTATCTAGAAGATTTAGATATTGAAAGTACAGGAAGTGAGCTAAGCGATAAAGAGGCTAAAATTGATGTGGAAGGAGAACTTGTCAGTGCTCTGGAAGAAATTGATAGACTCAGATAGAAAGAAAAGAAACAAGAGAAATTGTTGATCAATTATGAGAAAAACTATAATGACTCTAGTGAAAATATTATTCATATAAATATTGAGTTATAAGAAGCAAAGAAAATAGAATACATTCTCAAACGTCACTTGCATAAAGAGGAAACTAGACGTGAAGAGTTAGAAGAAGAAGTTGTTATGGTAAGAAAAGAATTAGAAAAATTTCAAGCATCGTACCATCAAAATATGTCAAGTATCAAAGACTCAGAAGAACTAAATGCCATTATGAACAATCAAAGATCTCCTCTTATAAAAACGGGTCTAGGTTATGAAGAAAGCTCAAGTAGCAGTAGGTCAGAAAACAGTGAATCGACCAAGTCGATCAACTCTGAAAATAAAAAGCAACCAGGATACACAAAGTCGACAAACTTCATCAAAGCTGACACAAATAACAATTATGTTGAGTTGATGAGATGTGAATACAATGAGTTTGCAAAAAGTATTGATCATATTCAACAGCCAAGAAAAAGTGAAGAAAGATTGATCGCCAGAATTGTAGATGAAAATAAAAAATGGCATTTGAATTCTACTCAAGAACAAAGTCAGCAAGGGAAGAGTCGACCATTTTCAAAAAGACAATCAATATTCAGGTATGAAATTTTTTCTATGGATACTGTTTTTGTTGTTCAAATTTTGGTAATAAAGCTGTCAAATGCATTTTTAATCTTAAAACCATGTATCTAAGAACGCAAAAGAACAATCATATATCACAACAAAGAACTAAACAGTCGATACTTGAACACCAATAGCAAATAATGCATTCGACAATTGAAAAGATATTTCAAGATAAACATGTCAACTCTTTTAACCTATTGAACAAAGAGACAAAATGTGTAGAGGGGGCCACTTGACATCTAAATGTCATCATATTTGTAGAAGTCTATAGTTAAAGAGATATTAGCAAATGAGTAGTTGGAGTAGGTACAACCGCTCCAACCTCTCTCATAATGTATAAATAGTAATGAAAGACAATACATCATCAGATTGGATGTCCCTTCCCAATACTTGTCTTTGATGGCTGTGTATGAGCGTAATGTATGCTTGAATGATGTGAAAGCCTAGCTCTCAACATCTGGTGCCGTTGCGGTTCTCTGTTCAGTTTGGGTGATAGCAGCAGTGGATGGAGACGGTTTGAACCTAACTGCAAGAAATCCTGCAAGAAATTGTGAGATGAAAGAAAAACCCGCAAAAAGAAATAAGGACTACTCATCATGGATAAATTATCAAGAGGAAGCAAATACCCAGTATGAGACCGACCATGAATAGTCCGACTGCAAAATCAAAATTGATTATCATACTTGGATAGTAACCTGCTTCCTAAGCGTGTATGCTCTCTATCACTTGCCTTCATTTACCTTTGGTTACGACCTGCGGCCAAGAACTGCATTGAAGTTTGAACACTTTTGGCTTGATATTGAGGGATGTGTGCTGCTACAAGTTGAACTCATTGGATGTGGAGCTATGAATTCTCTTCTAGTGAACGTATTAAGATGCAATGGTAAAGACTCATATCGATCCTTTGGTACGTTATAATATTTTGAAATTCATATGTTGAGCTACAGACTCAAAGGCTGAGTTGTACATTAAATATCCTTTTCCCACGCTGGACCCATGAAGATTTGTGAAAACTCTATGGTAATGATTTGATTCCTCTTGGGAAAAACCATTGAAGAGTTGTCCCTCATGCAATGGAGTGTGGATTTAAATTGTCTCTGTAGTTTTTTGTTTGTTTTGCTGGATGTTGAAGACTATTGGAGAATATAGGGGAAACCCTAAATTTATTAACAAATCTTGTAGCTGCACTAAGGAGAAATCCATGAGTTGCGACCACTCTTTTTTTTGAAGAGATGCAACATCTCTTAAAACTTGCGATCTCTCTCAAGAAACTGAAAGATAAATTTAAGTGTGAAGAGCTCATGTTTATTTGGCACGAAATCTTGTGAAGATCATTTTTGAAGAAATGTGGAGACTTATGTGTGAAGTTTCCATCCTCCTTCACGTTTGATGAATGTAGACTATTGTTGTGTGCTCATTGTGTAATATTTGCAATTTGTATAAGTAAAGCCGGATTGATGACCGTGAAGATCATTCTCGTGAAGGTATGCTCATCAGTTGAAGACTGTGTGGAATTGTATTGGTCTTCACTGGTATTTATCTAAAGATTTCCTACATATTGAGAGAAGATTCCTTTGAAAAGAGACTATTGCAATGCTAGATTTTTTATTTGCTTCATTATTCCACTACGTGAAGATTTGTTGTGCCACTCTTCCAATATTTGATGCCCAGAGATGCACTTTTGTGCATTGAAACAATGAAGAATATCATGTGGTAAATCTCGTTATAGCTACACGTCATTGGTGAAGATTGTCCATTCGTGGATTAGCAGATACCTCTTTCCAATATTCCTCAAAGAGCTTCGCTGTCAGTTGAATAAGATCTGATGGATGTCGGTTGAATAATATTTAGTTGGTTGTCAGTTGAACTCTAAACGAATTAAATGGGTAACCACCGACTTCTTGTGCCCACTATCGACTGACTACCATATGAAGTAATCGACCAACCTAAGTTAAAGGATGTATTGCTGATGTACGTGTGAAGAAATGACTATTGATTGACCAATGACTCATGCTATTTCTTCCAGAGCACCTCTTCAAAGGGGTTGCCACCAATTCATTCACTTGGTTATAAATTTGAGGTCTGTCTATTGACATAATAAATTTCGTTAATGAGTAGTATTACTTGATTACGATACTTGTTGACCAATGTTTTTCAAATTACTATGTGGTCATTGAAGCATGTCGGTTGAGTCATGTCGATGGAAACATGTGGGTTGAGTCTTTATAAGCATGTCGGTGGTGTAAAATGAAAAGCATGTTGGGTTGGTCGTGTCTTTAGTTTGGTGATGTATAATAATTCATTTGTAACTTGGGGGTAAATCTTAGTTGGTCAATGTGATCATTGATTTTTTTTATGTTTGGTTGAGATGTTCATTCTAGTCATGTATAGTTGGGTCAATTAAATTGTATGTATTTAAAAAAAAATGTAATTGTGATGACTCAGTCATTATAGTGATGACTCTTCTCCAAAGATTTTGAAGTTAATAGGGGGTTAAATGTGAGTCTCTTGTGAGGCAGGCAATCCCCTCCATATTATGTAAATCAAGTTGGTCTCCTGCCAACCACTGTAAGTTGAGTCATGTTAAATTAGTCAAAATACAAATAGTTGATCACGACTAAGACCATGCACATGAGTAGAAAACATATAAGCTTGCCGAAAATTTAAACACTCACGACAGAAGAAGATGATGACGATGGCATTCAAGCAAATATCATTCACCTACACAAAAAAGTTCTTCAATGAGACATTATGACAATGTACCCCTCATTATCAAAATGCTGAAACTGTTCCTCGGTTGTGACCTTAGAAAGCTAGAAGAGATAGAAATGGCATAGAAAGTCAAAGAGCCAAAAGGCCCTCCATGCCTAAACCATTGGAGATGTCGGTCAGATGAGCCAAGGTGACGCTTTAAACCAAAAGACCTCGTTGCGGAAGAAGATGGTTTCCTGCCATTGTGAGAGGATGAGACTTCGATGGACTATTGCCAGATTGAAGATGGAGGTTGAAGAATAACTAGTCACAATAGAGCCTTGTACATGTGTGTTTTCCTATCAAGATGGCAGTTTTTGCAGCTGAGTTACCTATGCAGATCGGTATGCATGGTTGATGCATAGTGAGGAATACTTCAGCAGTAACAGAGACCTAGGATGTTGATGCACATTTCTTTGTTCTCTTCGAGACGAAGAAACATTTTGTTTGTGGGGGAGATGCAGAGGGGGCCACTTGACATCTAAATGTCATCATATTTATATAAGTGTATAGTTAAAGAGATATTAACAAATGAGTAGTTGGAGCGGGAACAACCGCTCCAACCTCTCTCATAATGTATAAATAGTAATGAAAGACAATACATCATCGAATTGGACGTCCCTTCTCAATACTTGTCTTTGATGGCTACGTATGAGCGTAATGTATGTTTGAATGATGTGAAAGCCTGGCTCTCAACATCTAGTGCCGTTGCGGTTCTTTGTTCAGTCTGGGTGACAGCAGCAGTGGATGGAGATGGTTCGAACCTAAATACAAGAAATCCTGCAAGAAATCATGAGATGAAAGAAAAACCTACAAAAAGAAATAAGGACTACTCATCATGGATAAATTATCAAGAGGAAGCAAATACCCAATACGAGACCGACCACGAATAGTTCGACTGCAAAATCAAAATCAATTATCGACTTGGATAGTACCCTGCTTCTTAAGCGTGTATGCTCTCTATCACTTGCCTTCATTTACCTTCGACTACGACCTGCGGCCAAGAACTGCATTGAAGTTTGAACACTTTTGGTCTAATATCAAGGGATGTGTGCTGCTACAAGTTGAACTCATTGGATGTGGAGTCGTGACTTCTCTTCTTGTGAACGTATTAAGATGCATTGGTAAAGACTCATATGGATCCTTTGGTATGTTATAATCTTTTGAAATTCATATGTTGAGCTATAGACTCAGAGGTCGAGTTGTACATTAAAGATCCTTTTCCCACGCTAGACCCATGAAGATTTGTGAAAACTCTATGGTAATGATTTGATTCCTCTTGGGAAAAACCACTGAAGAGTTGTCCCTCATGCAATGGAGTGTGGATGTAAATTGTCTCCGCAATTTTTTTTTTGCTAGATATTGAAGACTATTGGAGAATATAGGGGAAACCCTAAATTTATTGACAAATCTTGTAGCTGCACTAAGGAGAACTCCATGAGTTGCGACCACTCTTTTTTTTGAAGAGATGCAATGTTATGGAGAGAAATTCCTATGGCTTGGGGTACCACAACAGACAACTTGACTCCAGAAATCAATCCTTTCCAATATGCAAGAGAAACCAAATATCTAACACTAAAGGATCACACATTCATACCTTATTCCGGACGGTTGATGTAGATCCCCGTTGAGCTTTCCAACTCTAGCTTGTATTGATAAATTGCTTCCTCAACAATCAACAAACAAGACAAGTATGCTATATATATTTGTGTTAGATCTACTCTAGAATTTATAATCAATAACATATAAGCATTTGAAATCATCCATGGATAAAATAATCATTCAAATACACATTATTGGACAGGAAAAGATATTTCTATTAATATAAAAACAGAGATTACAAGAGTGACAACCTCTGTCGACACGTCTGCGAATTAGAGAAACTGAGTCCCCCACTTGGGCCTCCACCACTTCAATCCTCCATCTCTCGATAGCAAGCTCACAAGCAAAAGGCAAGCTTGGGTAGAACACAAAAATGCTCCAAGGGACAAAGGGATTTAGACTCAAGTATAAGCTCCGGCAACAATGGACTATAGTTTCTTTGCTCTCAATTTCTCATATGCTTCAATGTATCCAAAGGGTTCCTTATATAGCTCTTCAATGGGGTGATGAAGGGTTGAATTCGAGCGATCTCAAGGCAGGGAAGTCCAGGAGACAAGTGAGTCGGATCCACATCAAGGAAAACTCCAAAAGAATTTGTCCTTTTGTACAAATCCCGATGTACACAGTTTTAGAGGTCAAACCCATGTATATACGCGAGAAAGGGTTTAAAAGTCACGTATGGCAATTTTAGCATGTTTTTAGGGATGATCTTGGAAACATCAAAGGTACAAAAATGGTCCATGGGGTCCAAAGAGTCTACAGAGGGACAGGGAAGGCCATAAAAGTGTGATTCACCATTTGTGGTAAAATCAGCTATAACAGATGCTCCCTAATGTGTTAGGTCAGAGGGGTCATACGATGGCCAAAATACATTATAAGTCCATCCCAGAAGTGGAGTGATGAAGAACCCAGTGGAAGACCAGCCACCCAATTAGCATAGTACAATGATACAACTCTGCATATAACTGCAAGTACATATAGCAGTCCCAGATACATAAGAGTACAATGGCCATGAATAGGCATGATACAAAATATGACATAAGTGGTCATTGCCACATACAATATACATAGATCAGAATCTCCATGATGAAGATATACAAAGGATCATGATCACCATAATGGTTGAAGATAAACAATGGATCAAGATCTCCATAATGGCTAGAAATGTCTGACATATACTAGAATCAAGTCAAGAGAGCTGAAATCTCATGAACATTGGCATGATCAAGGAGGTAGCATATAAGAGATGCCACCAATCTGGAAGGTCTTCTACACAAACTGCTATGAGTACATGTCCTACTATGTGAATAGAGGTGTTGAGGTCGAACATAATAGTCCATCGTCCGATTATCGATCATTGATTTATACCGTTAACAGACACGATATCACCCACCGATAATGAAAATGGGAATCAAGGTACTGGAGTGCAAACTAACAAGTCTGAATAAATTTGTTGAGGTCGAACACTTAAGAGAATCCATCGATTAGGGGACATTGATGTATTCCCAAAAACTATCGATGGAAAGACAACCTGCCCCTGATGACTGCAAGTCTCAAGGCGCTCAAAAATGACTCTAGATTCCAATCCCAGAATAAATGATATGAAGTTGATGGGATGAAATCCGCTGGAAGGAGGGCATTAATGCATCCCCCATCATCCAACAGGAGGTACTCAGCAAAGCTGTATAATGTGGAAGGACTCGATCATAAGGTGCACAAACCAATAACTGTACCGGGAATGGCTGACATGCAAAGTCAAGATAACTGAGGAATGGCCGATTCATGTTTCAACTTCCTTCGAACAAGAGCATAACGGTGAATGGTGACTGAATGTAGGCAGCATAGACTCGATATACAAAACTGGGACATCTCTACGACACAGGAGGCATCGACAGAGGCTCCATAGGGACTGGAAGCTTAACCATTCGTTGGAGATAAACTCAGATAAACGAGTACAGCTCCTAAAGTCAAACTATTAACCCAACCAACAGATGTGATATACAGTGCTCTGTTCGAAGGCGACACGACTCGGTAGCTGCCAAAGATAGTATCTTTCCTTGTCTAGCTTTTTGGTTTTTTAATTTTTTTGAACTTTTTCAAATATTTAAAAAGCTTGAAAAAGAATAAAACTACTTTAAAGTTACATAATAGGAGGAGATGAGTGTCAAATGGGAAAACAAACTAGTTCCAAGCAGTGGAACATACCTATGCTCAATGCAAGGACACATGTGTAGGATAGCGACACTCGAGGGAAAGTCCCCTCTCGGTAAAAAGGAATCAAGCTGTAAAGGATATATAAAATGGCTCTACATGGCTAGACATGAGACAAGCTCGGGCTATATGGCTAAAACTCAAAGTCAGGGAAGCCATCATAAGGCTCAATGAGGCAGGCAAAGCTCATGATAATGCAATTACAACTTGACATAAGGGAGTCCTCAGGGAACATGCCAGCAAAAGATCAAGAGGAGTATGAGGCTCTTGTGAAATGTCATGGCGGTACTATACAATGGACTCCCACACCCTAAAAGACAAACTGTCAGCATGGGCACCAAATGCAAATAATGAGCTAACTAGGGTACCCATGTAAGGTCAAGCTCTACCATTCACATCATGCCACTTCTAAAACAGCAAGAAGGTTCCGTGACATGATAGAATGGGTTCGTACCTAAGGTTATAATGAAATGGTCATAAGGTCATGCAAAATGCAAATGTAGGTGAAAACCTAACCTATATGCCAGTTTAAACATCATACTTGAAATCGGCACAAACGGGTCAAAACAATGGTCGAAACAATGCTTAAAAAGGTCTCCTACATCATATATTAGTCAAAAAAATGGTCCGATAGGATTAGAAACGGTCCAAAATATAGAAAAGGGGGTAAATTTTCAAAAAAATGAAAAAATTCTATAAATAGTAAAAAATTCAAAGCATTATATAACATTTGAAATTTTTACCCAATTGAGCTCAGAACTTCAAACGCGAATTCCGGGAGATCCAGCCAGTGGAATCCGACACCGTTTTTTCCAGGTAATTTCCCATGCCCTGCTCTTTCATTTTCATGCAAATTTTTCAATTTTCCATGGTCCAATTTGGATTCTAGGCCATCCTAAAGTACGCGCCACAACCCACATGGAAATCGAGGATTTTTCTGCGTATAGGGCTGGATATACATAGAAAAAGGCCTCAAAGTCGCATACATGCGTGATTGTTTAGAAAATAGTTGCATATGAGGCCGCATTCAAGGTTTTTCAAGTAATCTAATGACACAAACTTGAAATAAATGTGCAGGATGGTTTTAGAATGGAGGGAACGAGAGCACGGGGATGTAGAAGAGGTAGTAAGGGCTGATCTATTGGCTCAACAAGCTTTACGTGCATGTGGGCTCTACAAGTTTTGGTGCCTTGGTGGCTTAAGGGCCAAACCAAGACTACTGCAGATGTTAGTAGACTACTGGGATCCTGACTCAAAGTCTTTCCATATAGATGGGACGTCCCTCACCATAGAAGTGGAGGACATATACTTTATTACTGGATTGTCCCGACGGGGGGAAGTGGTAAACCTACGTTCTTGAGGGCCCGGAGTTGGCCTCACTATAGATGAGTAAATAGCAGTGTACTATTATCTGGACACGGAGAAGGTCAGGAGTCAGATCCCAACTAACTCCATACAGGTGCTAGGCCTAAAGTCCATTCTACTAACACTTGGCAGGATAGTGGGGCTAGCCTCACTCCACCAAGCCTCATGGTCTTTGATGTTCTATGTAGTGGATTGCATGAGGCCCACAGTTTATGACTAGAGTACTACGCTGTTGAGCAACATGAAGCAACAACTCAGCGATTGCAAGATGGGCAGGGTGTGAAACTTTGGTTTCAACAGTATACTGAACATGTTCTTCTTTGAGCATGTTCCAGGATTGAGCCCTAGAGTTGACATTCCTCTTCGTAGTGTTCGAGATCCGGCCCAACGACGTTGGGTAGATGTGATGCACAGATTGGGTGGAGGTAGGGTGTCCAACCCCTATTCAGTTGATTTCTTTCCATGGTGGTGGCGACAGATAGTTGCCATCGATGATCACCCCTATGCGGGGATAGATTTTTGGGGAGACCCCGACATGCCACTACCACTAGGATCGGCATACGGTGACAATGGTAACGAATCCCAACCCTCTTTTTAAATTTTTTGAGTTATTTAATTTTTGTGTGTTTTTTGACTCTATAGAATAAAAAAGACATGTTTTTGCGTGACAACACATAGTGAAATCCTATCATATGCATGCAAATGTAGGACTACGGTGGCCTAAAGGCTTCCCTCATCATAGACGGAGGGGAAGAGGAGATGACATTATGGGTGTGGATGCAGAGCGGATGCTCCAAAGCATTCATACCAACTTCGTGCGGCTGACACACAGGGTACCCATGGAGCAAGTCGAGGACTTGCCTGAGGCCATGCAATGCTAGGTGGTGGGTGTGCCATGAGCATGGGTGCGGTTGTTTCGATGGCTAGCTAGAGCCATGGTGACATTCCACGATCAAAACCCCCCTCCTCCTCCCAAATATTAGATACCTAGGAGTGATACATTTTGTACTACCGTGTATTTATATTTTGGTGGCTCGAAAGCCCCATTTTTGTATTATGACACTTATGTATTACCACATTTTGGATGTTTATGAAATTTTTTTATGATGATAGATTTATTTATTTACATGTGTAAAAATGTATGTTTGTGATGAGCTTACTGTCTATGAAACAAATGCCAATCTAATACGTAGTTAGCATATGAGTCAACAACTTGATTATTAATTCTTGGAACATGTATGTATGTTATATTTTCAAATTGTTGTTCTAACAATATCACATGTAAGAATATTCATAATAATGTTGGATCCCTAACACGATACAAGCCATTAAGTTGTGACACTACTAACTCCGAATCAAGACGTACCTCAAAAGAGAGAATACTATGTGAAATGGCATCCCGTAGAAGCTCGGTAATGGCACTATACTCAGCAACGTTGTTTGAAGAGGGTCATAAACATACGCCTCCTGAAGACAATACCTGACCCATAGGAGTATAAATCACCCAAGCAGCAGAGGCTGAGTGTTGAGTTTGACAACTTGCACCATCCACGAATCCTATAAAGATGGAAGACCCCCCTGACATCTGCCATAAGAAATAGAAGCTAATCAACAAACCCGATCACCATAAGAAAAACCTAACTATGCAAAATACTGTATAATAATATACAATAGTAAGCCCTAACTGAAAATCATGCATAGTACTTTTTAAGATAGAGCCCATTTCTAGGCTCTACATAGGCTGTCCCCTCATAATATACTAGCTCATAAGCACCCTTCTCTAACACACGTTTAACAACGTAAGGACCATGCCACATGGGGTTGAATTTTCCTGCCCCCAAGGGCTCTTTAGCTTGATCCCACAAAAGGACCAAATCTCCCTCACTAAAATTCCTTGGACGGATAGATTTATCGTATTAGACCTTAACATTACGCTTATTCACTTCTAGAGCCACCAAGGCGTATCGTCGTTGCTCATCAAGCTGCTCTAAGTGGACCAAATGCTCCTCCAATGGGGAAGTTTTTGGTAAGAGCTCTATGGCTAGCTTCAAAGAAGGGATCTCGGACTCAACCGGCAATACCGACTTGTTGTAGCTGCAACATTTTCCCAAAATTCAAAAAAATTTGGGACCCTCCTTTTGCTTATTTTGGTTTGACTGTGATTTGGTTTGATGACTCTACATAAAAAACTATTCCTAATGCCAGAAATGTCTCACTGCTTGTTTAAGTTTACCTTGCCATCGAACGCATTTTTTGAGTGTTTGAATTGAAAGTTTAGTCACTTGCGCTCCCGCCATTGTGGAAAAGTAATAAGCAACTCGCTCCGATATTTTTCTCCAATGCACTTTGTCTCAACCGACTGTCTTTTGGTTTCCCGTTGGAACATTTTGTTCCTGCGTTCTTCGCAGTTGTGAACGACAGACTACGAAGTCTCCCGATAGTTGCATTGACTTTTCAACCCCGCTTTGTTGTTTCATTGATTTTTGAGTTTTTGGCGTCTGCCATTGCGGCGTTGAAAAGCACTGTCTTTCCGGTGGTTTGAGTTTACTTTTCCGCAGAACTTGATGTCTCTTATGTTTCCGCCATTGAAGCTCCTTATCCTTCTTTTTGCTCCGATGTTTAATCTTGCGAGCTTCGATGCTTTATTGGTTTCTCCCGGATGTCTCAGCGGTTCACCTAGTTGTTTTACCACCCGACGTT
>LPNX011154324.1:77711-112728 GCA_001517045.1 Pseudotsuga menziesii | reverse complement strand
TAAGTTTATTATTCTATTATTGTTTTGGACTGTCGCCGCGCTGTCATTCTCACTCGAGCCAACCAGGACCCCCGCTGTTGGTACCCCCGTTCCTAGGTGGCTCCACCATGGAAGCTCAACGGTCTTCCTCCCGCCAGTCGCGTAGCATCGCCAGTGTTGGCTGCTTTGGGCAGACCCAGGTTTACTATAATCAACCAACAACACCCCTAGATCACTGGCCCTTTCAGCGACAGACCGTAAAGCGTCCTGAAGTCTCACCCGAAGTGACTCTAATGGGTTGGCCAAGGACTCAAGTGTCTTGGACCAGGTTCTATGGTGATCCCACTAGCGGCTCGCAGCTCTCCTAGCTGCGAGGTCTCTTTCTGCTCGCGTCGCGCGACCTCCTGCTCGCGTCGCGCGATCTCCTGCTCATGTCGCGCGATGTCCTGCTCGCGTCGTGCGTTCCCCTCGTTTCGCAGCTCTTCTAGTCGCGAGATATTCCTCTTTACCGTCACGCGATCTCCTGCTCGCGTTGCGCGATCTTCTGCTCGTGTCGCGCGATCCTTATCTGCAACCTGCACTTTCCCTGACTGTGATATCTCTGGCCTTAACGCATCGCCGCGCACCATGCGACACGCAGCTCCTGCTCAACGCTAAGTCCTTAACCTGCGGTATCTCGCATCACAGCTCCTCTGCCGATGTGGTATCACCTCTCTGTGATATCCTACCTTCGTGGCTTAGCGCACTTAGCGTTGCTTGTGTCGACGTGCGAGACTTAACATACAAGGCTATTCGATACTACTAGAAAGACTGTTTGCGCAAAGCATAAATGAACCATATACAACATGCCAAAGACTTTAACTTATGTTTATCCTTCTATATTGCTGGGAACTGATTAACACATTCATTCATTAAACTGTAAACAAAGTCCATGAACTGACTGAGAAATGTATAAGTAAACATAACACATAAATCAATCGCATAACACTTGATTTTAATGTGGTTCACCTCCAGGATGGAAGTTACGTCCACAGAACTGTGTTTTATTATAGCTTAGGGGAAGGTAAAACACTGTTCTGCTGCACCGCATATGCAGCTCAAGATCTTCTCTCTTAGATCTCTTTTCTCTCTATATTGCTCTCCTACAATATACTCTTCCCTCTCTGTCGATCCCTGCGAATCGTTACATGCATATTCTATAAGCAAGCTACTGGTTACCGTAAGATTGCTTCCGCTAATAACAGAACCAGAGCTAGGATTTTACAATAGTCTAATAGTCTGCAAAACACTACTCACAACTGAATGAACCAACTAACTAACTAACAAAATGACTAGCTAACCCTTTTACAATACAAAATATATCCTTTTATAGGCAGCCCGAAGGTCTTTCCATTACAACACTGTGGTCCTGTCCCAACAGTAACCCAAAACCCTAACTAGTGACAGTCGGCCATATCTGTACTTGGGGTAGCCACTTTTCGTCACACCACAGCTCTCTGCAATCTTCCATGCTTCCCGGCACTGATCATGGGTACTATGCACCGCTTCTCTTTTCTGTCCTTCGTCTTCAATGCTTCAGCCTCATTTCTCCTTCTCCTTTATGAGGGTCGCTGAGCCCTCTTGTCTTCCGCTGCTGCCTTCAATGCAGTGGTTGAGCTCTCTCTTCTCAGCCGCTCAGGTACCGTTGCCTTCTTTGACTTTTCTATCTTAAAAGTCATGGTTTCCGGCTCTGCTCTCCAGCTGGAAACGTGCTACGACGTCGCAGCTCTGTCTTATATTCTTTTCGCCAAAACTTATCTCTCCGCTAAACTAGCAGCTTCTTCTGTAGCTGCGGGACCCTGCTCCAACAGCCAGGTAGGCCCTTGTACTCCCTGTCCCATTCCGTTCGACTGGGATGTTCATTTTTGGTTTGTTGTCATTTTCATGGTTAGGGTTTCCCATGGTCTCCGTCGTTTATATGTATATATGCTGGGACGTGTAGCATAACTGTCAATAGGAGAGTTTTGTTTCCCACAGGGTAGTTTCCTTCCGTGGCTGTTATGGTTTTTTACCCTACACTTGATGGTTGGGGAAACTGGTGTAGACAGTCGTTACGCTGTCTGCACCAGTTTACCCCATTTTATGTTTGGTCGACTCGGGGAGGATGTTCAGGGCTTTCCTGGGGAAAGTTGAAATTTGTTCACTGGTCCCGTCTCCAGCATCTTTCGAACCAAGACCGCGTTTTTTACCTCGCTGTTTCGAGCAACCCGGTTCACAGTCGGATTCGAACCTGAACCGGTCTGGGGTAGTAAAGCATCGCCCAGCCTTAGACGGACCATAGATGGCACATAGATAATGTTTTTTCCTAAAGATCCCCCTTTTAAGTGGCTAGAATAAGTGTCTCCGTTGTTCCACGTAGCGTAGTAGTCATGGCACCCGCAGAGAGCCCGAGGTTGTTCCATAACGTAGATTTTGCTTCCCACTCAAGCTTGTTTGACTGAGCTGATTTTAGTGTTTGACAGGAGTTTGGTGTGAACATATTTGCTTCATTTAATTAACTACCGTCATGTTGAACACAGATGAGGTAAAAAGTTTTATATTGTTGTCTCAATCTCTACAATTTATCTAGAAATAATCTAACAATTACAATTTTATATGTGACAGGAAGATTCCTTCGAACTCAAAATGTCTAAGCGTCAAAAGAAGAAGGCCCCTGTGGTTGAAGAGGATCCCGACGTCGAAGTCATTACCAAGACCAAATATATTTATGAAGACACCAAATGCATAACTGGTGTAGAGCCCAAGTATCAGTGGGGAGACATCTATAGGTTGATCACGCGCCGAGAGGTGCCTGATATAGGTTTTGAGGAAGAAAGCATATACTGCAACATAGAAAGGTCTTCATTGATGAAGATTGCTACAAGACCAGAGCTCTTTCCATGCTCTGAAGTGATTGGGTGGATTCTGCCCAGGGCAGATGTAACCACTCTGATTCTTGAGAATGTTGACAAACAAGGCTATGCTGCCTATAGCCCAGGATATGTAGCCCTACCCTACCACCTGCCAGAAGCACAAATATTTTTAACTGAAGATTGGCTGAGAAACATCAGAATGGACCTCATTGAGCCCCTCAAGAGGATGCTCATTCCTAGAAGAAACTTTAGAACCAGGCCGACGGGAGAATATGACACCGCGAGCTTAAGGACCCCTTACAGGTTCATTACCTTAATGCTCAATATAATTTTTGGGAGAGCTCATGGAAAAAGCTTCAAATTGGAGTGGATGCCGATTATTTTTTATGTCGTGACACAGGGGACCATTTTCAACTGGGCCAACATAGTGTCGAATATTCTTTCATCCTGTATGGCCTCAGCTTTGGGAGGAGTGTCCCAAAAGAGGTCAGAATTTTACATGAGCACCATACTCATTGATTGCATACTGTGCAATCAACCTTTCCCCGGCCTAAGGTGCATCTGGGACCAGGAAAGGATACCTATTTACTCTGCATACAAGCCACTGTGGGCTCACAAGTACCACAGTTACTACAGTGAGGTATGTAAACATTTTATCATGCCATTATATACTCTTATTTTCTTAAAAGAATGTGACTGCATGTCTGAGGAGGCATTGCAGGTGATCGAGGAATATGCTGATTACTACCTGACTGAGGAGGGGCTCTATTTGAGAATGTTTGGAGGCTCTAGAGCACCCTCCCTATTGCCTAAGTATTCCACAGACTATATAATTCACAAAGAGGCAGTCAGGCAAGTCTTCCTAGATGGCATAGGAAGCTTTTTATTTGAACATAAGAAGGCTGCATATCCTCCTTTGCCTTTCAGGTTGGGGATTTATAAGTTTACCAGAGTTAAGAAGGCCGATAAATTTGTGGAGGAGTTGGAAAAGTTTCATTTTGGGGAAATTCCCTTCCACGGGAATGACTTCCACAACAAGGTTGCTGAACAATGCAAAGAGGCCAATGTCCATTTTGAATACACTCACCATTGGGATAGAGAAGAGTACGTCTTCCGCAGTGCATTGAACATAACGGCCTTGAGGAAAAGGTTTAAAAATAATATCACCACCAAAGGTGGAAAGGGGCAGGATGAGCAAGCAAAGGCTGATGAGGAAACCAGGAAGAGAAACAAAGAAGCCCAAAGATTAGCCCAAGAAGCGGAAGGGTGGCTGAAGGGAGAAGAGGAAGAGAAAAGAAGAGCTGCACACAAGGCAACCAAAAAAGCAGAAGAAGATGCCAAGATTGAAGAGGAAGAAAGAAAAAGGAAGCTAGATGAGGAGCTTCAGAAACAAGAGGCAGAGAGGATAAAGCTGACCCAAACAGTGACAGAACAGTCAGCCTCTGACATGGCAGACATTCAGACCGAGGACATGGAGAACCCCGATGTTCAAGACCCTGAAGTACCTGCTGTCAGCACACCTAGATAGTCTATGGCCCCCACCCTTAGACTAGTCCCCTTTGAACATCAGATAAGGGAAGAGGTCCCTGATTTTAATACTATCTTCTATGATAAAGAAAGGAAAAGGATAGTAAAAAGAACTGAGAAGAAGGTTGAAACAGGGGGCCTGTTTGGTAAGATGATAACTGATACGACCATTGTATACGGAACAGACAGAGACCCCAGATTCACTATTAGAGCAGGGGATTCATTGATCCACGCTTCAGAGGACAATGTAGATAAAATAATGTCAAATCTGGAGCAGTCTAAGAAGTCTTCTTCTCAACTAAAAGACACACTAAGAAAGGAAAGAGAAGAAAGCAATAAGTTAAAAAGGAAATTTGAAGATGTGCAAAAGGAGATGAAGTCTTCAAAGGCTAAACTGCAGGTTCTCCAAGCAGAGAGAAGATCTATGGAGACAGCCCAAGAGTGTCTGGAGAAAATACAACAAGAATATCAAGAGTTAAGGGCGGAGAAAGAACAGCTGCTAGGAAAGATAGAGGATCTAGAGCTGCAAAAGACCACCTTGGAGGTGAATGAGAGGCAATCTCAAGAACAAGAGGCAAAACTTCAAGAGCAGATTACCTCTCTGACAGCAGCTTTGGAGGAAGCCAAAGAGCAATAGGTTAATCTCCAACCCTTCAAAGAACATGTTCTGGCACAAAAAGCCAAGATGCTTCAGTTGCAGACGGCCATAGAAGAGGAAAGATGCAGGGTCTTGCAAGTTGATGGTCAGTTGGAGGAGATTTTGGAGACCTCCTCGTATTTTGTTGATAGATCTCAGGACATCCTGGAATTCCTCACAGTAGGATGGAAATACTAGAGCACAATGAAGAAGCTCCTGCAGAGCTGCCCTCGAAAGATCGACAGGCCCTTAAGCAGGACTACGACTTATTGGAGTTTGCTATTAACATAGCTGAGGGATTCAAGAAGGATGTTAGAAAGACAAAAGGGGCATGTACAGAATTCTTTAGAAGGATCCTGATTACTTATAACCGATGCCAAGTAGAAGCTGAACAAAGAATAGATGCTTTTTCGGACCACATCTTGTTTGTGGAAATTTTGCAGAAAAGGTACCAAGAAGAGGAAAGAAAAATACAGCACATTAAAGCTCTCGATGACCAGACATTAAGGAATGAGGTAGATCATTCCGCAATCAGTGTGCAACTATTAGAAGATTAGTATCGTTTGAGTGCAGCCAAAATTGAAGCCATCAAGAACCAGGCTGCAAAATTCGAGATAAATATTCATTTTTTGGAACCTTCTGAGTTTGAAGGCATCACCTCGGAGGCTTTAGCTTGGAAGAAATTTCTAAATAATCAAGCAGGGCCCTCCTCGTGAATATTTGTCCATTTCTATAATATGTTGCAATTTTGTAAACACTTAGTGAAAGCCAAAATTTTGGGAGGCAAAGAGTTGGGGAACCCCAAGAGTTATTTGTAGGCAGCCCAACAATCTTATTCTTTTTTTATAAATATAGAGGACTTAGAAGAAAGAAGGGCTTTTTTCCCAGTGAGACAAGTAAAGAGATATTGTAAGAAGAACTAATTTTTTTTTGCAATAAAGAATTACTATTTTTCCTGTCGGAGAAAGTTTGGTGGCATGTTCAAATGTTATGCTATGGATTGGTGGAAGATAAACTATTTCGTTTTCCAGCTTTTGTCCATTAACTGTGAGATCGTTCTAAATCATAGGGTTTATGTTCTTGTTTGAATAATTTCTGGTTTATTTTGCGAAACTACCACCATGAGTAATGAATGTTGTTCATAAGCAATTGGCTATTTGATTGTTTAAATATCTTTAATCGTTCATGTGTTGTGGGAAGAAATATCAGCTGTCTGTAATTTCTCTTTATAATGCATGTATAATATACATTACTCATTAATAAGTTACAATTTGGCTCCCCGGGGATAGGTAGATAGTTAAATTTACTTTATTACTGTGTATATGATTTAGATGCTTGTGAGTTCTAAGATGAGAGGTAAGAACCTGCGCATCACTTTGTGAATACTCCTGGCATTCTTTATCAGGACTGCATGTTAATTAGGAATGTGCATATCATACTTGAGGTCAAAAATACAAAAACATATACGGTGGACCGGGCCGCAACCGGTAAAACCTTTTAGTTTTTTTACTTCACCTACGGTAGCCGGACCACAAACCGGATGGATTCCCTACACCAAACAGTCACGAGCTAGTTGGGAACGTTGACTAGGGAGAATCCCTTGCTATTGTTGCCTGCGAATTTCCAGGCCTCAACAGTTTCTGGAGCTAGAAAGAGGGCCACCAGTGCATGGATGGCCGAGGAAACCTATTTTCCGAAAATTACCTCACCAGCAATATTTTGGAAACTTTTGTCCTGAACCAAGTACTTAGAGTTTCGAAGAACGTGTAGAAGCAGATTTACAGGTCTTGGTTCCACCTGTGAAGCAAGTAAGCCCGGTTTCACCTTATGGTGTTCCTTACTCTAAGTCCTTTTCTTTCACCTTTGCTCATGGCTGGTATAAATGTGAATCGGCCCAACCCACTGCCGGCCTGGAAAGCTAGATCACCCTTAAACCTAACACCTCCATTGCATAACCTACCTCAAGCTTTTGATAAGTTGTTGCCTAAGTTTGATCCCAATGAAAAGATTGATGTAGATGACCACTTGCAAAGTTTCTATTTAGCAATAGAAGGGTTAAGGGCTGGGGAATTTGAGGATGTTGTCTGTATATTGTTCCTACATACCCTTAAAGGATCAGCATCATCCTGGTACTTTGTTTTTCCTGCAAATTCTATCCCCGATTGGGACACCTTTGAAAGGATCTTTAGATGTAAATACGCAGCCCAAAAGACGCATGCATCACTAATGAAAGGTCTGGGTTTTTAAAAAAAAGAAAAGAATGAGAAGGTACATCATTTCACTCAAAGGTTTTCAACATACCTCAAGAAATTTTCTGAAACTGACAGACCCTCAGACAAGGTCCTAATTGAATATTATACCTCAGCTCTGGGACCTGAACTGGCCATGTTTGCCAAAATAAAAGCCAGACCTACATTGGCAGAGACTTATGAAGAGGCAGAAAGGGTAGAGGCTGAAAAGGAAAGTATAGAAGATTATCCCAAGCTACCTGGAGAAACAAATGCCGGGAGAAGAGCCTTATTGTTGTCTAAACCTAAAGAGGAACAATCACATGATTTTGAGGGAATGCTAAAAATTATTCAAAAACTCTCTAACAGAATAATATATCTGGAGAAAGAAAGGGAAGTTCAGAAAAATTATAAACCCTGCTACCAAAAAAGGGAGGATAACAACCATTTGAAAACCCCTCCACATAATTTATCATCAATGAACGTAACAGAGGTAGGGGGGGACAATTTCTGCACTTTTCACCAACAACCTCATTCTGAAAAGAATTGTCCTCAATGGTTAAATTCGATGACATTGGTAATGAACCAACTCTTGGATTCTAAACTGACAAAAGACAGCGAGGGAGAAGATAAGAATAAAAAGACCTTAGAGAAACAAGAAGATGATACCATGTTCTTATGGGACTGTGTCTCACTTTTCGATACAGAAAAGAGCACTCTTAAACCCGAAAACATACCAACAGCAACGAAAGACATGGATATGATAATTAAAGACAATGCAACAATTTCAAAGATTAAGAAGTTGCAAAATAATGTCAAGAGACAAATGAATGTTGAAGATAAAAGACTTGAAGTCACTACTGTCAACCTGGAAACAGAGCAAATCGATGAACATGCCAAGCTTATGGAAGGACAAGTATATGTTAACAAAGAAAATACTAAAAAAATTAAGGAGCATAAAAAATATGTACCACTAAAAACCAACCGGGGGAAGAAGACATCGAACCAAGTTGGGAAGAAAAAGCTAAAACCCCACCTTTTCTTTTGACTCTAGAAGTGTTGAATCATAACGTGCATAATTGCTTGGTAGATTCTGGATCATCGGTAAATGTTATGCCACTTGAAGTTTGCAAAAAGATTAATGGGCAGCCCAAGCCCACAGCCTTGGAAGTAGTGCAACTAGACAGAACAAATGTCAAAGTAGTGGGAGAAATGAAGAATGTTCTCAAGATCATAGCCCGCTGAAACGGTGGTTCTAGCGTTTTTAAGGCCAAAAGGCATCTTCCGATATGCAAAAGTTCCCCAAGGACAAATAAAAGCAGTTTTATGTTGGTCCTCATGTTAATTTGTATCTGATTGTATCCGGAAAATCCATCCATAAAGGAAAATAACTCGCTTCCCGCACACTCATCCAAAACTTGATCAATAAATGGTGTGGGGAAATTGTCCTTAGGACAGGCACGATTCAAGTCACGGAAATCAGTGCATATGCAGATCGTTCCCTGCTTCTTATCAACTAGAATGGGGTTTGATACCCACTCTGTTAAGGGAACTGTTGAGGCCTGGAAATTCGCAGGCGGCAACAGTAAGGGATTCTCCCCAATCAATGTTCCCAACTAGCCCGTTGACTGTTTGGTATAGGGAATCCGTCCGGTTTACGGTCCGGCCACCGTAGGACAAAGTAACAAAAAGGGGTTACTGGTTGCGGCCCAGTCCACCGGAATTTGTAATTTTTTGACTTAAGAATGGAATTCAAGTATCTACCTAATTATGCAGGGTGGTGAAGGATGCAAGGAGCATTCACAAAGTGATGCGCGGGTTCTTACCTCTCGTCTTAGGCTTACTAGCATTTGATTCACACATGCAGCAATGAGATGAACTAACTACCTATCTATCTACCTATCTATCCCCGGGGATCCAACTTGTAATTCATATATGAGTAATGTGGGCGTGCACACATGATAAAATCAATTACAGATAGCTGACATTTACTTTTACAAGCATGGAAAAATGAAAGATATTTCACCAACCAGATAGCTAATTGTTTATGACCAGCTTACATTACTCATGGTGGTTATTTCATAAAATAAATCAGAAATCATATAAACAAAGACATAGGTCGTAAAGTTAGAACGATCTCACGATTCATGGATACAATGCTGGAAAACAAAATAGTTCATCTTCCGACTATCCATGGAAAAACATTGAAATCCCACCGATCTTCTTTCAATAGGCAAACTGTAAATTTTTTATTGCAAAAGGAAATAGTTCTTCTTACAATACGTCATCACCAGTCTTACTGGGGAAAAAAGCCCCTCTTCTCTCTACGCTTCCTACTTTTATACAAAAAGGTAAAATGGTTGGACTGCCCAAAGTGTCCTTTGGGATTCCCAACCTTTAGTTTTCCCAATGCCTCACTTCTCAAAAAGCTTTTACAAAATTATTAAATTATTACAAAGTTGACCGTTCCTTTATGAGGGTCCCATCTGGCTATCTAAGAACTTTTTCCACGTTGCTGCTTCCACGGCAATGCCTTCAAATGCGCATGGCTCCAAGAACTGAATGTTGATTTCAAAATTTTCAACTTGGTTCCTGATGGCCTCGATCCTTGCGGGGCTCAACCGAAGCTGATCTTCTACAAATTGCATGCTGACGGCTGTGTGGCCTACCTTGTTCTTCAGCACTAGATCATCAATGGTTCTAATCTGTTGAGTTCTAGCCTCTGCATCTTGATATATTTTCTGCAATATTTCCACAAAGGCCTCATGGTCCAGGAACTCCTCAAACCTATGCTCAGCCTCTGTTTGACATCGGTTGTACGTATTCAGGAGCCTTCTGAAATATTCTGAGCATGCTCCCTGCGTCTTTTTTACAGCCTTCTTGAAGTCTTCTGCAGTACTGATGGCGAACTCTACTAGGTTGTGATCTCTCTTGAGGGCTTGATGGTATTTTGCTGGTAGCCCTTCTGGAGTCTCGGCATCATCTTCCGGCCTCACCATTCTGACACTCAAGACCTCAAGAACATCTTGAGATCGATCAACGAAGTATGAGGAAGTTTCCATGATCTCTTCTAGCCTGCTGTCAATCTGAAGGACTTTGCAGCTTTCTTCTTCCAGAGCGGTCTGCAGCTGTAGCATTTTATCCTTCTGAGCCAGGATATGGTCCTTAAAAGGCTACAGATTTACTTGCTGTTCCTTTGCTGCCTCCAGATCAGCGGTAAGAGAGGCAAGCTGCTCTTGATGTTGCTTTGTCAGTTCCTGAGAATGCAAATCATTGGCCTGCTCAAGGATCTTCATCTGTTCTTCTAGGTCCACCACCTTTCGCAGCAACTGCTCCTTCTCCTTCTTCAACTCCTGCTCTTCTGCTTGCACTTGCTCAAGGTGTTCTTGTGTAGTCTCCTGAGCGTGCCTTTCTTCATGTAGGGCCTGCAATTCAGCTTCAGCAGTCCTCATTTCCCTCTGTAAGTGTTCAAATTTCCGTTTTAACCTATTTCCCTCCTCTCTTTCTCTCTTCAAGGTATCCTTCAGCTGAGCAGAAGATTTCTTGTATGACTCCAGTTCAGCCACCGCTTTTTCTATGTTGTCCTCTGAGGCATGTAGTATTGTAGTCTCGGCCCTTATGGTAAGCCTTGGATCTACGTCTGTTCCTATCATCACAGCCGTATCGGTTATCATTTTTCCAGCCATTCCTTCTGCCTCTACCCTTTTTTCTGTCCTCTTCATTATTCTCTTGGTAGCCCTATCATAATAGACAGTATTGAAGTCAGGGAC
The DNA here is from genome assembly GCA_001517045.1 of Pseudotsuga menziesii. Classification (NCBI taxonomy): domain Eukaryota; kingdom Viridiplantae; phylum Streptophyta; class Pinopsida; order Pinales; family Pinaceae; genus Pseudotsuga; species Pseudotsuga menziesii. Next base: position 101,696 of record LPNX011154324.1, on the reverse strand, counting down.
TTCTTCACCCTTTTTCTGGATGAAAGGCACTAGCTGGAACGTAGGGGTCACAAGGGTGCTAGCAGCAGGTACTTGACAAATCTGTACCTCGGGGTTTGCCTCCTCCTAGGTCTGTCCTGTTGATGTTTCAGCAACTGATTGTTGTGGAAACTCTGTTCTTTCAGCCTCCTGCTTTTGGAGCTCTTCATCTAGCTTTCTCTTTGCTTCTTCAACTGCTTGTCTAGCTGCTTCTTCCCTTTCTTGGGCAGCTGCTTTTGCTTTCTCGGCTGCTTCTTAGGTAGTTTTTCTTTTTTCTTCTTCTCCCATTTGTAGCCATTCTGCAGCCTCTTTTTCCAGCCTTTGAGCTTCCTCATTTCTCCTTTTGGATTCTTCTTCAGCTCTGGCTTGCTCGGCTTTGGCTTGTTCGGCCCCTTTTCCACCCTTGGTGTTGCTTTTTGGCCTGAACCTTCTTTTTAGAGCTGTCAGGTTTGGAGCATTCCGGAAGATAGATTCTTCCTTATCGAAATGATGGGTATATTCGAAAAACACCTTATGCTCTTTACAGTGCTCAGCTATTTTGCCAATGATATCATTTCGCCTGAAAGGCATCTCACCAAAATGGAACTTCCCTAATTCCTCTATGAATTCGGCAGCTTGTTTCACCTTGGTGAATTTGTAGCTACCTAGCTTGAATGGCAGGGGAGGGTATGCAGTTTTCTTGTGTTGGAACAAGAAATGACCTATTCTGTCAATGAACACCTGCCCGAACGCCTCTTTATGGAATATATAATCCGTAGCATATTTGGGAAGTAGTAAAGGTGTCTTCGACCCTCCATACATTCTGAAATACATGCCATTGTTAGTCAAGAAATAATCTGCATATTCTTGTATTACCTGCATGGCACCTTCTGACATACAGTCACATTCCTTTCGAAAAATGAGAGTGTAGAGTGGCATAATGAAATGCTCACAGACCTCTCTGTAATGGCTATGATATTGGTGAGCCCACAATAGTCTCTAAGCTGCATATACGGGCATCCTTTCCCTGTCCCAGATGCATTTGAGATTGGGGAAAGGCTGGTGGCATAGTATGCAGTCTATTAACATTGAGCTCATATAGAATTCGGATTTTTTCTGGGTTTCTCCTCCCTGTGCTGCGGCCAAGCAAGAAGAAAGACTGCTTGATACAAGGCTGGCCCAATTGAAGACTGTTCCTTGGGTTGCTACATGAAACATAATGGGTATCCATTCAAATTTGAAGAGTCTGCCATGAGCTCTCCCGAAGATCCTATTAAGCATCAAGGCTATAAATCTGTAAGGAGCCCTCAAGCTCGCTGTATCATACTCACTGTTCTGTCTATGTCGGTACAGCTTTCCCGGAAAGAGCATTCTCTTAAGGGTTTCCACTAGGTCCATTCTGATGTTATCCAGCCAAGCATCAAATAGAAAGATTTGAGGTTCTGACAGGTGATAGGCCAATGCCACATATCCTGGGCTGAATGCAGCATAGCCCTGGCCTTCAACATTTCCTATGATCATTGATCTTGTGTTTACATGTGGCAGAATCCATCCAATTACCTCAGAGCATGGGAATAGCTCTGGTCTGGAAGAAACCTTCATGATGGCGGATTTCTCTATGTTGGCGTAGATGGGTTCTTCTTCGAGACCCATGTCAGGAACCTCGCTGCGGGAAATCAATCTATATATGTCATCCCATTTGTATTCAGGCTCAACACCAGAAACACACTGGGTATCTTCATATATGTATTCAGTCTTTGTTTCAGCTTCTGCTTGTGATACTTCTTCCACCACTGGGGCTTTTTTCTTTTGCCTTTTGGACATTGTAAGTTCCTCCTGCCATGTACAACATTGTGACATTAAGCAATTCGAATTGTAGACATTGTACAGCAGTTTATTCTTTCTCATGTGTATCATGACTGTGACCAGTCAATGAAACTAAGACATAAGCCCTTCGGGCTGAATAATTGAACTAGAATGCAATACTGTGCAATGTGCTATTTTCGTATGTCTACTATGATAATGTTTAGTGCAACAAATGCATACATTGTTCAGCCCTATAATGCCTTGAGACTAGGTTGCAATATTCTATGACCTGATCTATATGAAGCAAACTCAGTCCTGTGCAATAAAGTGAGCAATCTATTGCTGCTGCATAATACTAAGCTTATCAACCATACTTACGCCAGTATTAAATCTACACTATTCTGCAACATGCCACTTTTCTCATGATAGCAATCCATTGAAACAAACATGTATATCATATGCAAGGTGCAACATTCAGCTATTATTCTATTGCATAGCAAACATAGCGAAGGCTCGTGCCAGTCAACATTTTAACCATAAATCCCAGCAGACCCAAGACTAATGAAGACTCGTGCGTCTTATGGTGGAATAGTTACATTAACTTGACTATACATTTTGCGGGGATTATTTTCACTTTCTGCACAGGACGCTTCCATAAAAACACTACCCGCACTGCTTTCAATTAACGCACTGTAATGGCGACACATCCCCTTTAACCAGCTAGGGTTTTAGGCAACTGAGCACAACAGGGCTGCACGTGATGGCGCGAGCAACACAGGCTGGGTTCAAGTGGTGAGGGAACAACATTAGCGACCGTGAAATCCTCTCAAAAACCTATCCCCCCCGGTAAACTACGGGTCCAACATTAAGCTTCGGCGAGGCCGCGCAGAAACGCGTAGGTGAAACGGCTATGTCTCAAAGGCTGGGTAACGCACCACGAAAACAACAGTCAACCAAAACCCATAAAGCAATCTTCAGACCTGTCTATCCCCTGCCTATCATGACTGTGCAGAGAGGTTTGGCGCAGACGGCGTAGCGGCCGTCTGCGCCGAAACCCCTCAAACCTTATGCGCGCGAGGCAGTAAACTAAATACGGCGACAATACAGAACTGTTCAGAAGCTTAAACCCCCCCCCCCATGGTCAAAAAGATAAAATTCCCACTCATATAAGCTTAATACCTAGCTGGATGAGGGAAACCGCCGGGAACATACAAACCACGGGAGAAAACCATCAACAGTTTAAGTGTAATGGGAAAACGACCAAAAGGCCTACCTGGTAACCCGGCGAATATGATGAGTCGATAACGGTCGGAATTTTACCTCTGCCACCTGGAAGCTGGTACAGCGACAGCGGGGACCTTCACTCCCTCCAGAGGACGACAGCTCAACGCAATGGTGCTCGGCAGCGAAAAATAACAATATAAAAACCAAACTGCTGTCCCCGTATATATAAAATCTCACATGTGCGAGGAGACAAAAAATCGGGCATCAGAGAATTCTTCACATCGGATGCCGGGAGCAATCTGCCATCCGCAACGGTGGACGGGCACAACGTCTACCGAGCCGGGTATACACGTATGGCGGGAAATAATTGGACGATCGGCCGTCGGACGGTTTTCCAATCGGGAGGTGAAAGCTCAAAACCATCTGCAACGGCGGAAGAAAAGATACTGAAAGCTTCCGATTTTGTTACATGCATCGGGCGCTGGGAGGCTTTCGAATCGGATGGCAAAAGCTCAAAACCTTCCGGAATGGGGAAAATAACATGGTAAAGGTTTCGACTTAAAACTTGAAAGCAGTCGAAAAACACGTAAGTCGGGAGAAAACCGGAAGTCGACATAAAAAGCGCATCCGCAACGATGGGATAAAAGATCGAAAAAGCATCCGCCATAAATAAAAGGGTCGGCAGTCGGAAGGTTCTGCAATCGAGAGGTGAAAACTTAAAACCAGCCGCAACAGCGGAAAACCAAAACAAAACAACTTCTGATTTCAACAAGCTTCAAGTACGTTCAACAGCAGCAATCCGGTTGGTTTCCAAAGGGCTCTCCAAGGCAGTAAGTAGAGCAACCTAGGCATTAAAACAAACATTCTAAGAAATCATTGCATCAAAGTAGGGAAAAAAAATAGGCTAATCCAAAACAAATGAGGGTCCCAAATTTTTTTTAGAATTTTGGGGAATTGTTGCAGACGCAACAGGAACATGATAGATAAAACCGGCGTTCAACAGTTTTTCTATCTCAGCCTTAATCGCGGCTACTTTCCTAGGATTCACCGCACGCAAGCGTTGTCGAACAGGCTTAGCATTGGGATAAGTTTTAATCTCATGTTCAATAATGCAAGGGTCGATACCTGGCATTTCCTCATATGACCAAGCAAATACATCACGAAATTATTTGAACAGCTTAGTATACTCTTGAATCTCAGCATGGGAACATTCTGCCCTAATATAGACATTCTCAATCTTACCAAGATCACAACAGATATTGATAGGAATGGTAGGAGATATATTTTCCATGTTTCCATCAGCCATCGGACTAGGAGAGCTTAATGGAACCACGGGACTACCAATTATCTCACTAAGAACCTCCCTAAAGTCCTCACACTCCAAACGGTCAAGCTCGGGAAGAAAATAAGATCTATGATGCAATTCTTCCCAAGGTGGCTCAACCCCAGACATGGCCTCAATAATAGCTTCATTGGAAGGAAAAACACTATCAAGGCAGTCATCTGCATGAGAAGACTGAACTGCCCATGCAGGCAGCACATATGGGTCCTCCTCCTCTGTCCGCGAAGAGGAAGGACTAGGCTCTACAACACATTTGATATTAGCTTGATACGCTACCATAGTTGCAAGCAACGACATGTCCATTTCGATAGGCTCACTCGAAGGACTCGATGTAGGAAGGATCCAAGGATCTTCCATATGGGTTGTGCGAAAAGACACCGATCTCACTGATGATGAAGCCTCACTAGAACTAGACCCTATCATAAGAACAGGTGCAGGACAACTAAATCTTCCCATAAGGGATGGATACATGCCCACACCCACACTCCCAGTTTCCGGCTGAGAGTGCTCAACAATCAGGATGGAAGCTCCCGAAGATGCGGTAACCGATGGATTCTTGAATCACGTTTGATCAATTGTAACTATTTTCCCATTAAACGGAAAGCATACAACTCAAAATAGAGAAGAAGCTACACCTTGCATACTATACATCCAATTCCTACCCAGAAACAAATTGTAGTCAAGGGGCGCATCAACCACCTCAACCTCTATCTCAACAGTCTTCCTTCCCAAACGGACCTTAAGAGAAGGAAGAATCTCGTGCGGTCGAAATGATCTTCCATCGAAAGCAGTCAACATGGTACCGGATTTAGATAGCTCGGGGGAACCCAAACCCTTCCAACACACCTAAGACATCACGGAAGTAGCAGCGCCTTCATCAATCATAGTGCGTTAGACAGTCATGTTAATACATTCTACATGAATCAAGAGAGACACATAGTAAGGAAAGCAAGGTTGTATTCCCATGGTTTCAAATTTGATCACGGAGGAAGAATTATCATCGTTTACACCCAAGGCAGAAAGCAAAGCCTTCCTTTGCAAAGGACAACTCTGAAGTACTTCAAGTGTAGACATCACACAAGGAGTGTTTCTCAAATCCTCGACAATAGAATAGTTCTGGGTAGCTCAAGCATTAGGATTGTGCCCCGAACGCTTAAGGACTCCCTTAGGAATGTGAGGTGCAACTTCAGAATTATCCATAGGTTTTTCAATACGCAAAGGACTCCCAGGTGGATCAGGTTCCTTTCTAAGGTCTGGTTATGACGAACCATAGTCCTTCGCACAAGTCACAACCTTAGTAGCACGAAGCATGTTGATGCAACCATGACCGCTAACCTCCGATGAATCTTGATCACCACTAGATTGATCATGGGTCCTCGAGTTCATGTTTTCATTATGAGGTAAAGGGTTGGTCAGCACAGCTGGGCCCTGCGCTATGAATCTCGAGGCTTCATCTATTTGAGGGAACAAGTGAGTGAGGTGGTCCTCCTTACACAATTTGCAAGGAAACTTAACCTTACGTTTAGACTGCTGGTCCCCCCAGCATTTCGGGCATTCTTGTCATTAGAGTTGGCATTTTTATTCCTATTCCCACCCTTACAACTATTATTACCCTTCTTCTTATTCCTTCCAGGTTGCTGGTTACCCTTCTGGTCCGACGATTGCACTGAAAGCACACTCACCGTTTGGGTGGGTTGAGACGAAGCCGTGGCTTGTCTTGAGGTAGATTGGTTGATAGACAATTGACTGACCTATTTTATAATTGAATCTATAGGTTTGGCACTCGTACAACCAACAATGCCATCGACATGTGGTCCAGGTTTGACCTTAGGGTCAAAACTAGAAAACGGATCATTAGGAATGATCTCATATAACAAACCAGATTGAGCATAAATCAAGTCCAATTCTTGCACCCTAAAAATGGCTTGTTCCTCATTCTGAACTCCTTATGTAGAAACATCTTTCGCTATATAAGGTAGTAACGATTTAAGGAACCACTTGAGGAGAAACTCTGGAGGTGTGAAGGCTTTAATCAATCTCTTCTGTCTACGCCACTCTTGGATATGGTCCGAGATATGCATGGCTTTGTCTTGCTGAAATGTTGACAAGAGTTCCGTACCAACGTCGTAACACACTGGTAGTTGGAAGTGGTTGAGAAAAGTCATATCTAGGTCATCGAACAAAGCGAATTCCCCCCTAGGTAGCTCTATGTACCATTTCGTGGAAGGCCCTGTAAGGGTGCATTGAAACAACCTTAAACGGACATAATCTTCATGTAAGGAATTAGAAGAGCACCATAGGTTAAAGGTAGTAACATGTTCACTCGGAGCTTCTCCTGGTTTTCCCTCTAATTTGGGGATGTCCGAGGGAAGCTTATTAGGGACAGTTGGCCAAGCCAGGTCATGAGATACAAGATCATTCGTTAGTCTCAACAAGTTAGGAAGATTTAGTGTTGCGAGAAAAGGGAGTCTAGGATGAGCAGGTCGATGCCCTGCTCCCTGATAATTTTGGTTCACATAAGACTGATTACCATAACCACCATGGCCTTGGCCATAGTGACCTCCTCCCATTTGACCCATGTAGGGGGGCATGGAAGCACCATATTGTGGTGTACCTTGACTATGTGTGGCTACAAAGCCATAATTCGAAGAGTAAGCAGGTCGTTGATACCCGTATCCATAAGGTGAATAACTCTACCCATATTGGGATCCATAATAAGGTCCATAAGAAATCCCATGAGATGTTCCATGAGACACCCCATAGGTAGGAATAGATGTTTTGGAAGTAGGAATATGACCTCCAGAAGTAGGAATACGACCTCCCGAAACAACAGGAGGTACTTGAATCTGAGACACAACTACGCAAGTAGCGGCAGTACGGACATGACTCATAGCAACATTCCGGCCTGAAGGAACACGTGAATGAGGGGGAGGAATAGCATTCGAAGAACTAGGAATAGAGGACGAAGGGATATGCAAAACTATGTACGTGGTGTTCCCTATAGTCACTCATCTTGGTTTTGGTATCCTAATAGGACTACTAACACCAGGTCTAGGACGAACATGTGATGTAGCTTCCACCTCCAGGATGGAAGGTGCAATGTGACTCGTGCTCCCAAACCTCTCCACATGGTAAGGAATGGGAGTGCCCCCAAGCGTATTATTAAGCTCAAACTCCGACTCGACATCAAATGTCAGATCATGTGTGGGGAGACCAGACATGCCATAACTAACATAACTAGTACTCGTGGGTTTAGAATGAGTCTCATCGCGCGGCATCCAATATCGACGACCTGTGTATGAGGGATCATACCTAGAGTGTGTAAGTATATCATGTGAAGGATAAAACCCAAAATGTGTAGGTATATCAGGTGAAGGATCATATACATGCGTAGGATCCTCTTCCCCAACCTCATGAGGTGGAGAAGACAACTCAGGAATTTCATCTTCATGATCTCCCATCGCGTGTGAATCAATGTGCGAAGTATTCCACCTGGACTGTCTGTTTCTCTCTCCCAAAGGAGGAGGAGAGGTAGAAGGCGGAAGTCCTGCTAAATGACGAGAACGGCGAGGAGCCACACCCGAATCCATAATGACTCAAAAAATGAAAAAGACTCTCTAATTACGCAAACCCTAAGCAAGCTAACGTGCACAGAGCATACACTAATCAAATCTAAAACCAATCAAAAGCAATCAAGGGTAGGATAAGTGAGCTCCAAAATGAAACAGGTATGTCTCTCCTAGGAGAGGATTGAGACTCCCATACACAACAAGTAGAGGTTCGTAACCAATTATTGTGGCCCTCAGCTTCAATGTGTAAAGCGACTGTGCTGTCCGACCCCAACTTGGCCGGGACACCTGCAGAATAACCCCTGCAAAGTACCCCCTCGATAACCTAGGTAAGGCAACTAAGGTCACCTCAATATAATCAATGCTCATGAGGACAGTCGCAGGTGAGATTGACCGTATGGGCAGGGTAGAAAAGCCCAAAACTCCTGAAAGAGCCCCCAGATACGAATACAATCCTAGAAATATCTCCGGTGGTACTCAGTTATGACTAGGGGTCATCCCAATCAATAACCGCTCACACTGCTTCGTGCTTAACTCCCTTGTAAGAGGAGGATCCTGAGAAACACTAATTATACCAAGGAATTTCACACTCTCACTTGGACAGACACATACATGCTGTTGTTTAGTGGTCTTGGAGAATTTACTCACAATGAACTATTCCAAGACCCTAAAACCTAATCTTGTTGGTGTACCCTATCAACGAAAATAGTGTAATCCATTTTAATTAAGTGTTGATTTTATTTGGCTTTATTACTCAAAAGAGGTATATGGCCATGCAACTAATGGTGTTATGACGCAACATGAAGAAAAATGCACACCTAACAATCAATGCAAATGCATTGTGTTGAATGAAAAACAGGGCATGCTACTACGTGAAATGCAAAATTTCTCTTCAAATGACATATGCAATCATTCCTACATGAAAGCCTGACTAATACTCTAAGCAAACCTAGTGCAAGTACCATGCAAAGTGCAAAGTGCAATGCATAATGATGCAAAGAAGCAAATATTTTGGATTTTTTGAATAAAAATGAGATAGTAAAGCAAAAGAATGATTCTACCACGCCCAGACTCTGCAAGCACAATCAAACAACACTCACGCAAAGTACTAAGGTAAAATAAATCTAATGCACTATTTCCAAAAAAAAAAAAAATGCAATGACAAGAACATTCTTAAAAAAAAAAATTACCCTAAAAAAAAGGTGTCTATGGTCAGAAACAGAGGTGTATACAGACTTTAGCAATATCAAAGGAGACTCAGCAATCATCAGAATTCACCCAGCAACAACCAATCTTCCTCTAAAAGGAAAAACTCAGGGCAAACATGACTGTTATTAGAAAAACCACGTATGTACGCGGTAATAGCAGTCAAAACAGCATGTATACGCGACTGTGAGTTCAAAACTCGTGTACAGGAAAAAAATTGTAAAAATATGAAGGTAAACAGATAGGCTGATACAAACTTCACACCAATCAGACACTACCAAGAAAACATGCCCCCAGACCCGACTCAGAAACAGAGAAATAAGAGCAATTCAAGAACATTGAATGCCGATAAAAACCCCCAAAGGACAACTACTAGGAACTCCCCTGCAGAGTCGCCAATTCTGTTACAAAGAGAAATTCCTATGGCTTGGGGTACCATAACAGACAACTTGACTCCAGAAACCAATCCTTTCCAATATGTAAGAGAAACCAAATATCTAACACTAAAGGATCACAATTCGTACCTTATTCCGGACGGTTGATGTAGATCCCCGTTGAGCTTTCCAACTCTAGCTTGTATTGATAAATTGCTTCCTCAACAATCAACAAACAAGACAAGCATGCTATATATATTTGTGTTAGATCTACTCTAGCATATATAATCAATAACATATAAGCATTTGAAATCATCCATGGATAAAATACTCATTCAAATACACATTATTGGAGAGGAAAATATATTTCTATTAATATAAAAATAGAGATTACAAGAGTGACAACCTCTTTTGGCACGTCTGCGAATCGGAGAAACTAAGTCCCCCACTTGGGCCTCCACCACTTCAATCCTCCATCTCCCGATAGAAAGCTCACAAGCAAAAGGCAATCTTGGGAAGAACACGAAAGTGCTCCAAGGGATAAAGGGATGCAGACTCAAGTATAAGCTCCAGCAACAATGGATGACTCAGTCATTATAGTGATGACTCTTCTCCAAATATTTTGAAGTTAATAGGGGGTTAAACATGAGTCTCTTGTGAGGCAGGAGATCCCCTCCATATTATGTAAATAAAGTTGGTCTCTTTCCAACCACTGTAAGTCAAGTCATATTAATTCTGTCAAAATACAAATAGTTGATCATGACTAAGACCATGCACATGAGCAGGAAACATATAAGCTTGCAGGAAATTTAAACTCTCGTGACAAAAGAATATGACGATGATGGCATTCAAGAAAATATCATTCACCTACACAGCAAAGCGCTTCAATGAGACATTATGACAATGTACCCCTCATTATCAAAATGCTGAAACTGTTCCTCGGTTGTTACCTCAGAAAGCTAGAAGACAGAGAAATGGCATAGAAAGTCAAAGAGCCAAAAGGCCCTGCATGCCTAAACCAATGGAGATGCCGGTCAGATGAGCCAAGGTGAGGCTTTAAACCAAAAGACCTCGTTGCGAAAGAAGATGGTTTCCTGCCGTTGTGAGAGGATGAGACTTCAATGGACTATTGCCAGATTGAAGATGGAGGCTGAAGAGTAACCAGTCACAATAGAGCCTTGTACACATGTGTTTTCCTATCAAGTTGGAGGCTGTTGTGACTGAGTTACCTATGCAGACTGGTATGCATGGTTGATGCACAGTGAGGACTACTTCAGCAGTAACAGAGACCCAGGATATTGATGCATATTTCTTTGTTCTCTTCTAGAAGAAGAAACATTTTGTTTGTGGGGGAGATGTAGAGGGGGAAACTTGACATCTAAATGTCATCATATTTGTATAAGTGTATAGTTAAAGAGATATTAACAAATGAGTAGTTGGAGCGGGTACAACCGCTCCAACCTCTCTCATAATGTATAAATAGTAATGAAAGAAAATACATCATCAGATTGGACGTCCCTTCCCAATACTTGTCTTTGATGGCTATGTATGACGGTAATGTATGTTTGAATGAGGTGAAAGCCTAGCTCTCAACAAAATGCTATATTTGTCATCATTTCGGACATAAATGACTAGAGTTCCATTTGAGGGATTATAAAATAGAATCGAGAATGAATCGCCCGGTGGAAAATGTCAAAGTGTGGAAGAAGAAAGAAAATAATGAATGTGGATTGGTGCTCTACGGCCAAAAACAAAAGAGTCATTGGTATATCGACAGTGGATGTTCCAAACATATGACTGGTGATAAAAGTAATTTTTTGTCACTAAGTGAAAATAAAATAGGAAAAGTGACATTTGGAAATGATGCTCCATGTAGAATCAAAGGAAAAGGGTTGGTGATTTTAAGTAATAGTAAGGGCAAGTCTCAAGATGTACTACCTGTCTACAGACTGGAACACAATATTATGAGTGTTAGTCAGGTGTGTGACAAAGGATGTCAAGTTACGTTCACTACAAAAAATTGCAAAATAAAATCAGTAAACACGGGAAAGGCGATTGTAAAAGGGGTAAGAACATAAAACAGTGTATATGTGTTGGAAGAAGATAAGGAGGAATTTCCAAGAAACCATATGGCCAAACTATGTTCTAGACCTAAACCACCTATGACTCATTCATGATTCAAGGTTAACCCTAACAATCTCCCCTTTAAAATTGATTTGGATCTTTCCTCAAAAATTGTATTCATGAGACGTGTATTGAAAACATTATCCACTATATCGACGATAAATGTCCTTCCTTTCTCTCGACTATTCCTTTTAGGAACTGAAGATCGTTACGTGAAATTTTGTTGCTAATAACAATGGAGAAGGAAATAGACTGAAGGGTAGGGAAAACCTTCCCGAAAATACATGATGTCTCCGAAAATATTAGCTGGACCACTGTTAGAATAAATAAGCAAGGGATGTTGGATGTCTACATCCAATAGTTGTGCTCTCATCTCTCATGTTAAAGAGGTATGTAGTAAGAAATCCTTGGTTCGGTGATTTTGTGATGCAATTGTTTTTTGTTATATGAATGATCTTTAAGTATTTTCTGGGTACCAAGAGACGACTATTATGTTCTCACTGAAAGGGCATATTATTGGTTACTTACATCAAGTTTTTGATCAGTGCATTTGGCCATCGTATATACATAATAGTCTTGATGTAAATGGCTTAGAAAACTGTATCATTTAGTATAACCATTTATATATATTTCATAAGTTGCTTATGGAGGCATAATCCAATAAAGGGTTGATTTCTTGGGTGAAGCCAGTTTGACTACTTTGGAGAAACCTGCTTTTTCATTCATGTTGTTCTTATAGTATATATAGTCATAATATATTTATGACTATATTTGTGCTAAATCGATGTTATTCGTCATCTATCATATTCATCGGAAATAATGACAATGGTGTAGGCATAGGCATCATGCATGATGCTAAATTTTTCTCTTCTAAAAAATGTATTAGGTTATAAGCTTTGATACCATGTTAAAGATTAAAGAAAAGAAGTAGAAGATGATGGATGATGGAAGCATATTGATTGATTAGGAAATGGAATACCTTCTAAATATTAAGATAATTAAACAAGTATTTATAAGACTACATAACAACAAAACTATAAGTAAATACCATGAATTAGAGAATATTATGGATATGTTGCAGCTGCAATTGTTTTCCCAAATTTTTGAAATTTTGGACCCTCCCCTTAATTTTTATATTGCCTAAAATTGTTTGAATCCATGAACTCTATTTTTGTCTTCCTTTGCTACAAGTTTGGATTGTTTTCATGCCTTTCAGAAAGTTGATTATGTCTGAAACTGCTTTGAGTTGTGGATTTTGAAGTTGGATTCAAAATCTTGCCCTTTGATCTGCGATTTCTTTCTTTGATATTGGAAGTCTATATCTCGTTTTCATCACTGTTTCGAAGGTGAAACGAAATTTTTCATCACTGCCTGGCCGAAAGTCTTCTAGAACTTAACGTTTTTTTAGTTTGGTTGTTCGGAGGTCATTTAACAATGCATTGGAGCCATATGTCCCTACGGGGCCGCCATTGCGGAAGCTGAACGATAATTTTTCTAACGGATAGCTTTGAGTCAAGATGTTGTGATGTTATTTTTGTTCCACTTGTTTTGCGTTGTCGGAGGTTGGTTGAATTTTGAGTCGGGGGTTTTGGATATTATGAAGACATTGTTTTGGAGATGTGACAAGCTTCTTACACTGTTGTGCAACCTTAAGATTTTCCGAATGCTTAACTTGTTCATGATGTTCTGCGCCATATCGAATAGTTTATGACTTTGATCGAAGGCTGTAGTCTGATTGCTTTTCGCCATTGCGGCTCTCGAGCGAACTAAATGCCTGCCATATAACTGCTCTACTCGTTGATGCTTCGTTACGATTTTTGTCGATATGTTTATTTGTCGCGGAGCCCGTAGTATTTTATCTTCCACCATTGTGGCTGCGTAATGCACTAAACTCCCAACATTTATGTCATTCCGTTCGTCGATAGGGAGATATTCCGCTCGATTCTTTGGCTTTTAGTTTTTTCGACGCTAGTAGACTTAGTGGTCCCGCGGAACTTGTTGTCCGTATGAAGCCCGCCGTTACAGTTGTAAGTAAGACTATCCTACTGATACTTTAATGGTTCAAGCCATTGATAAGGTTTTTCCTGCTGTTTTGTGAGTTTTTAACCCCTCTTGTGGGCGGCGGTGTTTTCTGACTCTTTTTAAGGTTTTCAAGACAAGAGCGTAGTACAGGGCCTCATTTTGATGATCAGTTTTATTGTTAGTATGGTTTACATTTGTTGAAAGGATGCAGTCTGAATTAATGATGAATTTTTGTTTTGACTGCAGATGGACTTAGAAGATTCTTCAAATTACTGTTGCAAAGAAGACATAGCTGAAGGACAAAGCAGAAGGGAGTTGGCTGTAAAGTGATAGGCAGAGATGTTTTGAGATCAACGATATCTTAAAAGGGACAAATAAAAGACAAAGAGGAACTGATAGCAACAGAGGCCCGGGTTTGGAAAAGGTTCAGCAGTTATTGAGCTGGTCCCGTTATATAAGTACTCATAAGATTAAATCCGAAAAGTAACGTATTTCCTGAATCATGAGCACTCACAAACTGACAAAACTATAAGATTAAAACGACCGGGGAAGCCGGAAGGTTAGGGGGCGGGGCAACCCAAAGGTTGTGTTGTTTTTGTATAAAGATAGGAAAGTTAGAGGGAATAGGGGCTTTTTCCATGGAGAAACTTGTGAACCACTTGTTGTAAGAGGAACTACTTCGTTTTACAATAATAAATTACAATTTTTTCCTGTTGGAGAAGGTGCTATGTGGAATGTTCGTATGCGATTAAATGAACAATGTTGAAGATGAACTATTTTGTTTTCAACTATGTTCCATTAACTGTGAGAGCGTTATAACTTTCTGAACCTATGATCTTATTTGAATGGTCTCTGGTTTATTCTGCGTTAATTTCCACTATGAGTAATGGAGGTTTTAACGGTTGATGAGCTATCTTGTCATGCATATCTTTATTCATGTTTATGTGTTTTGATTCTAAGAACAACTGTCTGTGATTTATCTTAACATGTGAATAGTATTACATTACTCATGAATTAATATCTTGCTCCCTAGGGATAGCTTAGTTAGTCTTGTTTTTCTAGTTGTGTGTGATTTAGATGTGAGAGAGTCTAAGACGAGAGGTAAGAACCTGCGCATCACGTTGTGACCACTCCTTGCTTTCTTTATCAATATGCATCTTAGATAGGCACTTGCATATCATACTTAAAGTCAAAACTACAAAAATATATACGGTGGACCAGTCTGCAACCAGTAAAACCCTTTGTTTTTGTTACTTGACCTATGGTAGCCGGACCACAAACCGGACAAATTCCCTACACCAAACAGTCACGGGCTAGTTGGGAACATTGACTGGGGAGAATCCCTTGCTGTTGTTGCATGCGAATTCATAGGCCTCAATAGTTTCTGGCGCTAGAAGGAGGGCCTCCAATGCATGGTTGGCTGAGGAAACCCGTTTTCTCGAGATTATTCCACCGGTGACAGTTCATAAAGAAGTTTGTTTCCCAATCCAATTCCTGAAGAGAAGGGTAGAGAGCACTTGTATTCTATCAATAATGAAGTTGTTAATGATCTGAGAAGACACACTAGAGCATACGTGAAGAAGATTGGATGATTACCGATTATCCTTGACTTGCCCAGAAGAGAATATAAAAAGAAAGACCGTCCTATATTGGAAGACTCAGTGTTGGTTGGAGATTTGGAAGAACTTGTAGAAACAGCCTTACAGGAAGTTGTATAGCCTTTGAATCAAGTAGGCCTAGATACTCCTTACGGTTCTCTTGTTCATACTCCTATTCGTTCACCACCTCACTCTCCACCCAGACTCATGGCAGGCGTAAATGCAAATCAGCCACCCGACCCACCAAATCCACCACCGGCTTGGAAAGCTAGATCACCCTTGAACTTAACACCTCCATTGCATGACTTACCTCAAGCTTTTGAAAAGATGTTGCCCAAGTTTGATCCAAATGATAAGATGCTAGTAGATGACCATTTACAAAGTTTTTATTTGTCAATAGAAGGATTAAGGGCTGGGGAATATGAGGATGTAGTTTGTAGACTTTTTCCACACACCCTTAAAGGAGCAGCAGCATCATGGTACTTTGGTTTTCCTACAAACCTTATCCCAAATTGGGATACCTTTGAAAGGATTTTTAGAAGAAATTATGCAACCCAAAAATCTCATGCAGCTCTTATAAAAGGACTATGCGCCTTAAAGAAAGAAAGAAAAGAGAAGGTGCACAATTTTACCCAAAGATTTGCAGCCTATCTTAAGAATTTTTTTGAAGCTGACAAACCCTCGGATAAAGTCCTGATTGAATATTATACCTAAACTCTAGGACCCGAGTTGGATATTTTTACCAAAATGAAGGCCAAACCTACGCTAGCAGAGACTTATGAAGAAGCAGAGAGAAAAGAGGATGAAAGGGAAAGTATCGAAGATTATCTTGAACGGTAAGGAGAAAAGAATGTTGGGAGGAAAGATTTGTTATTTACTAACCCTAAAGAGGAGCAATCACCAGATTTTGAAGGAATGGCAAAGATGATGCAGAAGCTCTCTAATAGAATCATAGACTTGGAAAGGGAAAAGGAAGCCCAAAATTTCTATACGCCATATTACAAGAAAAGAGAAGATAAAAATCAATCCCAACCCCCTCCACACAGCCCTGCATTTATGAACTTAACGGAGGTAGGAATGGATAACTTTTGCACTTTCCACCAACAACCCCATTCTAAAAAGAATTGTCCTCAATGGATAAATTCAATGACGTTAGTCATGAATCAGCTGTTGGATTCCAAATTAACTGAAGACAATGATGAAGAAGGGAAAGACAACAATAAACCAACAGAAAAATAGGAGGATGAGGCCATAGTTTTATGGGACTGTGTATCGTTGTTTGATGCAGAGGAAGAAAAGGATCTGAGACACGAGGACATCCTAGAAACAAACGTAACGACGAGAAGCCAAGGGTTGATTAAGGAAAACAGTCTTATGCTCCCGAAGATCAAAAGACTTCAAAAGAATGTTAAGAAATTTCAAAACAACTCCACAACTAATAAAATTCCAGAATTTACCATCACCAGTCAAAATCCTAGATAGATCAACATGCCTACTAAGCCAAATGAAGAAAAAATAAATGATGTAAAATCAAATCTCACAGAACATAGGATGGATTATGACATTGTGGAGGACATCAAAAATGTAAGGGAAAACATCTCATTATTTGAAATGTGCAATGTACCGCGGTAGAAAGAAAAGTTATTGAAATCCCTTGAAGTATCAGAGGAGAGCTTTCCCACTAACAATCAGCCCCAAGAAGAAGAAATTGGTGAAGCAAGTATGGGAGGTAAGCCTAAAAGCAAGAATCCACCTTTTCTCCTTACTTTTGAAATTTTCAACCACAACGTGCATAACTGCCTAGTAGACTCGGGGGCATAAGTCAATGTCATGCTGCTGTCGTTCTGCAAAAAAATAAATGGACAACCTAAACCATCCACCTGGAAGGTCGTTCAGTTGAATAGAATGAATGTGAAGGTAATTGGGGAAATGGAGGATGTTCTCATTTGCCTATCTTCAAATGATAAGGTGTGTCAATTCGTTGATATTGTGGTGGCTGACATACCAGAAGCTTATGGACTTGTTTTGAGCAGAGATTGGTCGGAAAAGCTAAACAGATATTTTTCCTCGGACTAGTCGCATTTGTGGCTACCATATAAAGGAAGCCCAAATCAAATTAAAGTTTTGAGGGAGCCCCACATGAAACACAATGTTACTCAGTTCGAAGGAAAAAATGAACCAGTGGATTGTGGTTTGGGAAATTAATTTATTGAGCTAGAACCAGGAAACTATCAAGCGGAAGAAGCCAACAATACATCAAACGCTCAGCCTGATCTCCTTCGGTTTTCGCAGGCTGATGAAATCGATTGTAAAATAGTAGACTTAGCTGTAGATGTAGATGTTAATTCTCACACAGTAGTGGTTAGCGATTTTTGGACACTTTTTTTTTATGGTTCTAAAACTTTAGAGGGGTCAAGAGCCGGCTGTGTCCTTATTGACCCTAAGAAAAACAAACATTTTCTTTCATGTAGGTTAGAGTTTGAATGTACCAATAACACAGCTGAATATGAAGCATTAGTTCAGGGATTAAGGAAAGCAATTGAATTAAAGGCAAAAAATCTGAATGTGTTTGGAGATTCTGAAATAATTGTAAAACAAATTCGAAATCAAATACATTGCATTTCTCCTCATTTAAAAGCTTATCAAAATGAAGTATGTGATTTGCTTAAATATTTTAGTGCATTTAACATTGTATCAATTCCCAGACTTAAGAATGCAGCAGCTAACTTGTTGGCCACATCAGCTGCGAGGCTTGTGCCCTCTAATAATCGGTGCTCTGTTGAATTGATTTTCAGGCCTTCAGTTCCGGATATGATTACCAATCTACGAGTGTTCGATGATGATCAGCAGATTATAGAATGCTTGACAAATGACGAGACCTTCAAAGGGGCGATTATTGATGATGAAGAACATCAAGCCGAGCTAAAATTTGATAATTTTATTCCTAGGGGAGTCAGTACTTTAGAACGGATGTTTGATTTAAACAAAAAATTTAGAAGACCAGCGAATGTGAAGACTCATAGCTTGTCTCTACAGTTCGAGTTGATTAATTTGGGGACAGAAATGGAGCCTAAATATGTGAATCTAGGAAAATACTGCTCCCCAAGTGAAAGGAATAAGCTTATCATTCTTTTCAAGCAATACAAAGATGTTTTTACTTGGACGTATAAAGATCTGAAGACATATGACACCAATATTATCCAGCATGTTATCCCCATCAGATCTGGAATCAAACCTTATCAGCAGCCTTTAAGGAAAATGCATCCAAAATTAGAACTTTTAATCCAGAGTGAAGTTAAGAAACTATTGGATGCTAGAATTATCTTCAAGGTTAGACACTCGGAATGGGTTTCAAATCTAGTACCGGTAAGGAATAAATCTGGAGAAATCAGGCTATGTGTGGATTTTAGAAACTTAAATCGTGCTTCAGATAAAGACAATTATCCTGTTCCACCCATGGAGCAGATATTGCAAATGGTTTCAGGTTATGAACTATTCTCTTTATTAGATGGATTCTCAAGCTACAATCAAGTATTAGTAGCCGAAGAAGACAGACTAAAAATGACATTCAGGACTAGATGGGGAACTTTTGCTCATAGAAGGATTCCCTTTGGACTCATAAAAACTGGAGATACTTTCCAGAGGGCTATGGATACAGATTTCCGCAGTCTGATTGACCGCAGTGATGTAGTATACCTTGATGACATCATGATGTTCTCAAATAAAAGAGAGGAACACGCATTTCATCTAAAGCATATTTTTGAACACTGCCAAAAATATGGTATCTCACTAAACCCCAAGAAGTGCGTGTTTGCCGTTACAGAAGGTAAGTTGTTGGGTCACGTGGTTTCTAAGAAGGGGATCTCCATAGACCTAGAAAGGATCAAATCCATCGAACATATTCCCTTACCCCATAATAAAAGGGGCATGCAGTCATTTATGGGGACAATAAACTTCGTGCAAAGGTTTGTCCCAGATTTCGCTCAAATTGTTAAAACTTTGCAGCAAATGGTAAAGCAAAGTGTACAATTTAAGTGGATTGATGTAGAGAAGAACACATTTAGTAAAATTAAAACAGCTGTTGCGCACGCACCCACCCTCAAAAGTGTGTATTTTAAGAAAGATTTTATTCTGTACACTTTCGCATCTGATGATTCACTAGCAGCTGTGCTTACCCAAAAGGAAGATGGGGGAGATGAGTTCCCCATATCATTTATGAGCACCGGTCTGCAAGGGGCTGAATTGAATTACCCAGCCGTGGATAAACAAGCTTATGCTATGTTCAAAGCAGTAAAACAATTCATACCATATATACTTTAGAACCAGACAAAGGTAATAGTTCCACACCCAGCTGTGAGGTCTCTTTTCATACAAAAGGAGTTAGGAGAAAGAAGAGGCAACTGGGTAACAGCTCTACAGGAGTATGACCTCGAATTCAAGCCAGCCTCCATAGTTAAAGGGCAAGGATTTTGCAAACTGATGACTGAAAGTAAAGACAATGAAGAATGTGACTGGGAAGACGAAGCTGAGTTACATTTGATGGATGTATGTCCTCTTTTCATAGCTCCAAACTCCTCGTATCGAGACCTTGTGCATTACCTTCAGGCGGGATTGTTACCGGAACATTGGAATTATAAGCAAAGAAGAGCACTGCATCTTAAATCAGTCTCATATCAAATTGTTGAAGGAATATTATTCAGAAAGAATTATGATGGAGTTCTTCTTAGATTCTTAGAGAAAGAATATGCGAAGAAGGTAATGATATATTTACATGATGGGCCTGCTGGAGGACATTTCTCCGGAGATACTACAGCTCATAAAATTCTCAGATCCAGATACTATTGGCCCACACTGTTCAAAGATGCACATGCCCATGTCAGAAAGTGCGACATTTGTCAAAGGTGTGGTGGAAGACAAGTTAAAGCAGCAAGACCATCAAAGCCTGTAATGATAACAGAACCTTTTGAGCAGTGGGGGATGGATATCATTGGGGAGATAAAGCCGAATTCTTCCCTGCAACACAAGTATATTCTGACAGCAACCGATTACTTCACTCGTTGGGTCGAAGCCATTTCGTTGTGTAAAGTAAATGAAGATGCGGTCATGGAATTCTTGCAAGATCATATTATGACCAGGTTTGGAGTTCCAATTT
Source organism: Pseudotsuga menziesii (assembly GCA_001517045.1). NCBI lineage: Eukaryota > Viridiplantae > Streptophyta > Pinopsida > Pinales > Pinaceae > Pseudotsuga > Pseudotsuga menziesii. The sequence goes on along the minus strand of LPNX011154324.1, from coordinate 81,282 downwards.
CTTTAGTTTTCGATAATGCTACTTACTTTTCCTCGATTAGATTAACTGCATTTGCTCATGAGAAAAGAATTAAGTTGCATTACTCTACTATTTACTATCCATAGGGAAATGGTTTGGCTGAATCTACAAACAAGAATCTGATTAGGATTTTAAAAAAGATGGTGATAGAAAATTAGAGGAGTTGGCACTCAGCATTACCAAATGCTCTTTGGGATGATAGGGTCACCCCCAAGACTTCGTTAGGTGTGTCCCCATATACCCTTGTTTATGGAAAAGAGTCCATTCTACCCCCTAATATCATGCTACCCTCTTCCATAATAGCTCAGGAATCCAGAGGATCAGATAATGAAGTTTTGCAGGTAAGGATAAATAATCTTTTGAAGGCAGAGGAATCTAGATCCAAGGCTAGAGAATTTTTTAAACAACAACAGGAGGTAGTAAAGAGATGGCTTGATAAACACAAAGGTGGAACAAAAGAATTCGAGGTGGGAGATTTGGTTCTCAAATGGGACCACCCCCATGATGAGAAAAGAAAACACACGAAATTTCAATAGTTATGGGTAGGCCCTTTCCAGATCACGACAAAACTCGGCCCCTCAACCTATAAATTGCAAGATTTACAAGGGTGGGAAGAGAACTTACCAGTCAATGGTTTAGTTCTCAAACCTTATTTTTCCTGAGCTTCGTTTTGTTCTTTTATCTTGTACATAAATAAATTGATTTGGCTGTTTATTTTGATTTATTTTATTTCTGTTTTGTTTTAGTTTAGATTTTGATTGTTTTCAATAAAAAAAGGCAAACTTTTGGTTGTATGGAGAGCATCAGAATTATGGAATAATTAAAGTCCTTGAGTGTAAGACTGTGTACTATTGTTTTATCTGAAAAAAATTCTTCTAGTTTAGCAGTTTTCCAAAATGGCTATGAACACATTGAATTCCTACCTAATCCTTATAAAATAAATCAGGATCAAAAGGTCTGGAATACTATTTCGAGGCTCCATCCATCTCACATTTGAAAATTTCCTAGGGGGTGACAACAAAAGGCCCATGGAAAGGAACCAGGGTAAACAGTATATTATATATAAATGATCCCATGCCAGGAATTGAATGCCAAAAGGAAAATAAGAGTCAAAAACTCCTATGAAAGCAATTTGTATCAAAACAAAGTACTGAATCATATAAGTACTAAATTGCCAAAAGTTCTTCTCTGTCCATGAGCTAAAAAATGAATACATCTCTCACACAAAAGGACACTATGGATAGAGGAGCCTGAATAAAAATTCAGAAAGAAAGGCATGCAGGAGGACTCATATGCAAAGGACAAAAGAAAGCACAAAAAGTGCAAAATAGCATGGGAATGAGGAACAAATGAATATTTCTGTTTACCATATGTTACAATCCTGTGGTGACCAAGCTAGAAGCTACCTGAAGACAGAGGTAATAAATAAAACTCATCTTCCTGGCCTCAAAAGAGTTATCTTGACTTGGAGATCTTGATTTCCTTTCTCCTAAATTGGACTATCATCAATGATTAAAAGTACATATATTTGCCATTTGGGAAATCCAGGCATCTAGAAAAATTCAGCATGTTCATTTTATTGTTAAACAGTCTGTTACTTAAGAAATGAATTATCCAAAGATCTAGGTTCACCAGGTAGTCGCTGTCACATACCCCAATTTTGTAAAATTATGTAAATTGTTTTATTATATTTCTGAGACATTATGTTAAAATTAATCCTAAGTAGGGATTGATGACTCAGCAGAGTCAACAGTAATGGAGTGTAATTCAGAATATTTTATTATTAATAAATAAATTATGGAGACAACAGCATGGGAGAGTTGTTAAAAGAGGTTACTGGTCAAACTGGTGGATGGAACTAGGTGGAAAGGAAAAAGACAAGTGGCAGCATCCTCAAACACTTCCTAAGTTGCAAGTGGAAACTTCCCTATATTTGGGGTCATGATTCCCCAAGAAAGTGGAATCAGAGCAGGTGGCTCATTAAATGACAGTTAACCCAACAAAGACCTAGGCAATCTTTTAAAAAGTACTCAATGAAGAGAGCTGAGGCTGCTCATATTTTTTCCAGAGAGAATTCATTCAGGTGAATGTTAATTCAGGAAATCCATTGAGGAAGAGGGAAATACAGTAAGGAAGTTGTTTTAGGAGGATTGCTGCAGTAACTTGATTTTATTACAGCTTTTTGGGCTGAGAGAACTGACTGATAGTTCTAAGTTAATACCGAGTTTGAAGAATGGTATCTGACTTTGCTGCACCTAGTTCCAGCCAGGGAGACCAGAGCAAGCTCGGGGGTCCTGAGAAGTCGCTGTCTGAGCGCTCTCCAAGAGTTGGTAGGGAGGAACGGCCTCCCATTGCTGTTGTTGTCCATAGCTTAAACAGGTTCTGTCACTTATTTCTTTATGTTTACTGAGTATAAATGGATGCATGTTATGTTTATTTTATATGTCTGAGGAGTTAGTTATTTTAGTAAAGTTAGTATCTCAGAATATCAGTAGTTAAATCGGTTAAGAGTTACTGTGTTTTTCCACATCTGGGATCACTAGACTGTACTCCAGCACAGTATCTCGGTATTGCGAAGTAATATCCTTCTAAACCGAGTTTCCTATTTAGTTACTTTCAGTAACTACAAGTATTTCAGGAATTTATAAGTTATTTTCTTATAGTTTTAAAAACTATTTCCTAGTACTGTATCTTTGTTTCTTGTAAATACTAGCTGCATTAAAGAAAAGGTAGAATAAGTATTTCTGCTGTTCAAGTCCTATAATTGTTATTTTCCAGTTTAAAAGAATCTAACCTCTTAATGTTGAACAGACAATACTGATAGTAGGATTTAATCACTTATTGGATGATTTTACAGTTAAATCCTAGTGGTGTTAGTCTGTATTTTGGTTAAGAATGTAATTATTTAATTACTGAATCTTCTTTTATTTCAGCTAAGCTTAAACAGAATTCAAAAGTGTTATTCTTTTTTTAAGAAAGGTAAATAAATGTTATCACATATACAGGAATTTATATAGATATGTATATGATAATAAACCTTAATATTGAATGAGTATTATGTAGAAATACTCAGGCTTTATGACTAAATAGATAAACTAAACCAAACATTGGATAATAACATTTAAAATAATCAAAGGAAACCTTAGTAAGAAGTAATATCATTATTGTATTACTAATAATATATCTATAATGCATACATATAAAAGTAACGTTAAAATAATATTTTATTACTACAATTATAAACCTAGTCTATTTATACTTGAGGTATAAATAAATAAAGTTTATGTATAAACTATTCATACTTTGTGTATCACAAAGTAAATAAACATTACTTAAAGACAATAGTAATATCTAATAAGAGTACAGCAGGCTTTTCTAATTTGAAAGGATTACACTTGCATTTACAGTTTCTAATAAATAGAAGTCAGGGTATAAAGCCTGTAAAGAAACTTAAGAACAAATCTACTTAACAATAAGTCGGAGAGTCCTTAAACTACAGAGTTCCTTATAATAAGATAAATTACAGTATTATAACATGACTAAGAATAATGCA
>LPNX011154324.1:58871-77492 GCA_001517045.1 Pseudotsuga menziesii | reverse complement strand
TATTTTAAAGCAAAAGAAATAACAGAACAGTAAATTGCTCAACATTGAGCTTAACTATTATGATATAATTTATTTATTTTACCCACAGATGCCATCAGAGTCATAATATTAATGGCAGTTTAACAATTGAACTTAAATCTCAAACTGTAAAATTAGGGTTGAACCCTATAAATCCAGTTATACAAGTAAAATAAATACTAAGAGTTAAGACAACATTTTCATCTACGGCCGTATTAAAAATCCACATTATAAGCTGTTATAAATCCTTAGTTTATTTTATTTATTCCTGTACAGAGCATAGATTCAAAATATATGCAATAAATAAACCAACAGATATAGAAAGCATTATAATAAGTTATATGACAAAACTCTGGGTGGAAATCCTGAACAGTTTAAGAGTACAGTAAAGGAAATAGAATATAGAGGCCGTAACCTCATCTTTAGGAAAGCTTACAACCATTGCCCTTTTTATATATATATACAGTATTTCTTTTAAAAGAAAATATTAAATACAAAAGAAAGGCGAATAATTACAAATTCGACCGAAGCCGTAACATCCATATACAACATAAGGTTAAACCTGTTAAGAACTCATTTGAACATACAGTTAAAAACTAAACAGAGCTAAGGTAACCATAGAGTCGCAGCACTCAAAGCCAAAACCTTAACCATCCTAACAAACCAGCAAGTAGGGAACGCCATGGTGGAAACCAGGCTTACCAGGTAAAGCCAACCGCTGAAGCTTGTGCCGACCACGCCTTAAAGAGGAGCCAAAGCCTGCAGCGAAAGAACAGTTTAGTTAAAACCTTATTTTCTTTCAAAATGGTTAAACTATATCATGAACTGGAAAGACGAGGGGATAACTTGAACTTACCGGCGAGTTTGAAAGAAGTGCATCCACCGTAAATAGCTTGATAACTACGAGCAGAGGGAGCGTAAACCCTTCCTTTGTCACTGAGAAGAACGAGCTGGCAGGAGCAAAGGATACCTTCCACGATGGAAGCATTGACAGTATCAAGTCGAAAAATACACTCACGCCGTGACAGGGTCGACAATGGTGCCGAAGGAAAAACCCTAGGTTTTTAACAACCATATGACCGCCAACAGCAAAATATCGACTCTCTCACAGTGCCGTAGAGGAGCACGAAGGACTGGAGCAGTATAGAAGCTGCTATCACACAGTGCAATAGCAAAAATTGGACCAGGAGGGTTCGCAGAGCGACCAAGCCCGAAGGCGAGGGAGAAATGGTAATTTTAGGGTTGAGTCAACGATTTATACCACCAATGCATCGTTCTAGATTGACCACATCACATTTTAATATTTTTCATGCAATGGGTCGAAGTTCTAATGTCCTGCGATAAGATTCCCATTGATTGTTTTTCCAAACAAAATCATTGCATGGATATCTCTTATGGTCGCTATACCATAGTTCCACTTGCCATACATTTCATTACCACGATGTTAGAACAATGCTAGTAAACCTTGCATGGTAAGTATTAAAAACTTTGCCTTATAAATATTAAAACCACACATTATAAATATCATTCAAGATTAAGTCTTGAAATATTTTAGACATAGAGGATTTGATGTTTATTATAAAAGTTATAAGGATATGGGTATAATGTTAAGTTTTAAGTGGTTCATTAAACTTACCACTATATTGCCATTTACCCTAGTCTCAAATGAAAATAAGAGAGATACCATTTCTTTTAAGTCTATAAAATAATGGAGTAATGTTAAGTATAGTTGTTTATAATTCTACAACTATAATGCCAATTGCTATAGTTTTGCATTGATGGTAAAAGACTTGTCATTTTCTTTTTATATGATTTTAACTTATAGAATTCAAGCTATTTAATCCACAAACTTGGAGTAGGGTTACTCCAATCCATTTTACTTGTTATTACTAAGATAATAACAATCTCTTAATAGTCTCAGATTCTTTATGGTAACAATTAGGCTTTTGTTATCCTTTATGCTCAAATATTTACAAGGTTTAGTAAGTGAATGTATGATTAGCAGTTTATGTAAATTATTATAACCATTCTTGTTGATAGCATAGTATGGAAACTCATAAATGAGTTTAATTATGATAATCTAGGACTAATTCTAAAGGTGCTTTTAGATTTTATTCAATTGTCAATCATGGAAGTAGAAGTAGTTTTGCAAACAATGTAACCCTTAAAATGTTAAGAGAAGACATGTACCAAACAGTAAACCTTGTAATTGCTGGAAGTAAGAAAAATATATATTGATATTTTTTTAACTCCATATTCTTTATAATTGCATTTACAAATCAAAACATATTCTGAGTTTAAACTTGGCATGATGCAGTAACAACGGATGAGTAGAATTAGGTCTAAATATGGTAACCCAATTATATTTACTGTGTTAAATAAGAAATATTATTTACTTCTATGTTTGCATTACAGTAAACTCATCAAATGATCCAGTACTCCATAGGGATACTTAACTCTGATATTATATAGGAAAATAGCTATCTTATGCTCTAGTAATTTCCAACTTTCTATCAGTAAGATCTTAAGGAGTTGATAGGAAAAGCTTTACCTTTAAAAGCTTGATAAACCTGGCTAGCATGCTTATACTTTTACAGAATGATTTTGGTACAACAAATTGTTATCTAATACTTTAAATATTTGTTAGCAACGACCCGAACTTTACCTGTATATCTGTAAGAGAAAGAAAACGGCTGCATTAGCTCGGAAGCTAAGTAAGCCCAGTTTGTCATGGAAATCCCCCTAGTGGTTGCAAATAGAAAACAAATCAGTAACTGACAAGAAAATCATATTATAAGTTAAGCATAATAAAAGACCATTCAGTTACAATTCTAGTAACATAAACTAATCAAACAGTTAATGTATGCATTCAATAAGATTAGATGCTATTTTAAATTTTTTTAAATTTTTCGGAATTTTTGGGATTTTGACAGTCGCCAATTGGTGCAGCTGCAACTGTTTTCCCAAACTTTTGAAATTTTGGACCCTCCCCTTAATTTTTATATTGCCTAAAATTGTTTGAATCCATGAACTCTATTTTTGTCTTCCTCTGCTACAAGTTTGGATTGTTTTCATGCCTTTCGGAAAGTTGCTTATGTCTGAAACTGCTTTGAGTTGTGGATTTTGAAGTTGGATTTAAAATGTTTCCCTTTGATATGCGATTTCTTTCTTTGATATCGGAAGTCTATTTCTCGTTTTCGCCGCTGTTTCGGAGGTGAAACGAACTTTTTCATCGCTTCCCATCCGAAATCCTTCTGGAACTTAACGTTTTTTTAGTTTGGCTATTCGAAGGTCATTTAACAATGCATCGGAGCCATATGTCCCTACGGGGCCACCGTTGCGGAAGCTAAACGATAATTTTTCTGACGGATAGCTTTGACTGTTCCGATGTTGTGATGTTATTTTTGTTCGACTTGTTTTGCGCTGTCGGAGGTTGGTTGAAGTTTGAGTCAGGGGTTTTTGATCTTATGAAGCCGCTATTTTGGAGATGAGACAAGCTTCTTAGACTGCTGTGCAACCTTAAGATTTTTTGAATGCTTAACTTGTTCATGATTTTCTGCGCCATATCGGATAGTTTATGACTTTGATCGAAGGTTGTAGTCTGATTGCTTTCCACCATTGCGGCTCCCAAGCGAACTAAATGTCTGCCATATAACTGCTCTACTCACCGATGCTTCGTTACAATTTTTGTCGATATGTTTATTTGCTGCAGAGCTCATAGTCTTTTATCTTCCGCCATTGCGGCTGCGTAATGCACTAAACTCCTGACGTTTATGTCATTCCGTTCGCCGATAGGGAGCTATTCTACTCAATGCTTTAGCTTTTAGTTTTTTAGACGCCGATAGACTTAGTGGTCCCACAGAACTCGTTGTCTGTCTGAAGCCCATCGTTACGGCTGTAAGTAAGACTATCCTGCCGATACTTTAATGGTTCAAGCCGTCGATAAGGTTTTTCCCGCTGTTTTGTGAGTTTTTAACCCCTCTTGTGGGCGGCCGTGTTTTCTGACTCTTTTTAAGGTTTTCGAGACAGGAGCACAGTACAGGGCCTCATTTGGTCATCAGTTTTATTGTTAGTATGGTTTACATTTGTTGAAAGGATGCAGTCTGAATTAATGATGAATTTTTGTTTTGACTGCAGAAGGACTTAGAAGATTCTTCAAATTACTGTTCCAAATAATACATAACTGAAGTACAAAGCATGAGGGAATTGGCTGTAAAGTGATAGGAAGAGATGTTATGAGATCAACAGGATCTTAAAAGGGAAAAATAAAAGACAAAGCGGAACTGATAGCAACAGAGGCCCGGGTTTGGAAAAGGTTCAGCAGTTACTGAGCTGGTCCCATTATATAAGTACTCATAAGATTAAATCCAAAATGTAACATATTGCCTGAATCATGAGCACTCACAAATTGACAAAATTGTAAGATTAAAACGGTCAGGGAAGCTGGAAGGTCAGGGGGTGGGGAAACCCAAAGGTTGCGTTGTTTTTGTATAAAGACATGAAATTTGAAGGGAATAGGGGCTTTTTCCCTGGAGAAAATTGTGAACCACTTGTTGTAAGAGGAACTACTTCGTTTTACAATAATAAATTACAAATTTTGCCTATTGGAGAAGGTGTTGTGTGGAATGTTTGAATGTGATTAAATGAACAATGTTGAAGGTGAACTATTTCATTTTCAACTGTGTTTCATTAACTGTGAGAGAATTCTAACTTTCTGAACCTATGTTCTTATTTGAATGTTCTCTGGTTTATTCTGTGATAATTTCCACTATGAGTAATGGAGTTTTTAATGGTTGATGAGCTATCTTGTCGTGTATATCTTTATTCATGTTTATGTGTTTTGATTCTAAGAACAACTATCTGTGATTTATCTTAACATGTGAACAGTATTATATTACTCATGAATTAATATCTTGCTCCCTAGGGATAGATTAGTTAGTCTTGTTTTTCTAGTTGTGTGTGATTTAGATGTGAGAGAGTCTGATACAAGAGGTAAGAACCTGCGCATCACGTTGTAACCACTCCTTGCATTCTTTATCAATCTACATCTTAGATAGGCACTTGCATATCATACTTAAAGTCAAAAATACAAAAATATATACGGTGGACCGGGCCGCAACCGGTAAAACCCTTTGTTTTTGTTACTTGACCTGCGGTAGCCGGACCACAAACCGGACGGATTCCCTACACAAAACAGTCACGGGCTAGTTGGGAACATTGACTGGGGAGAATCCCTTGCTGTTGTTGCCTGCGAATTCGCAGGCCTCAACAGGATAACAATTCTAAGTAATGTGACCAAGTCAACTAACTAACTAATCAATGCACTATTCATAGTAATCAATTTAGATAACAATTCTTAACATTAAAAAATGGAAATCCCTTCTCACCTTGGCCATTCCTAGCTGTGTATCAATCTACTTAAAATGGTGGTGGTACGAATTGATGACCATTTTCTTAGGCCTTCTCATAAAATCAAATGTTGTTGTGGAAACGATAGGAATACTTATCCATGCAAATTTAATTGTCTATATATTCTGGTCTTCGCTCATCCTCGCAGTTTCTACAAGAATAGGAAACGAACTGGTATCCAACATGCCTCACAAGGCTCGAATCTCCATGTTGGTGACTCTCTTCTGTGTCATAGTCACAAGAATCCTAGACATGACCTTCACAACCATGATGCACCATCTGTGGGGATGGTTGTTCACCGCTGACCAGAGCATCTTGTCTCTAATAGCAATGGCCATGCTGATTGTAGGACTCTGTGAACTGGAAAATTGTCCTCGGAAAATAGTTTGTGGGGTACTTGGAGGAATCGCTCGTCCTTCTACAGGTGCAAATATCAATCTTGGCTCATTTTACATGGTAGGCATGCTTGTCATGATACTACTGGGTTTTATTTTCAACACAGGCGTGGTCGGTTTGTGGTTGGGACTTCTTGTAGGTCAAGCCACCTGTGCTTTTTTCATGCTCCTCAAGACTGAATAGAAGCTTCAAGCTCTCAAGGCCAAACAATTGACTGGATAGAAGAAAAAGGTGGCCGCGGCAATTAACTTGAGTTATCATGCAGAACAACCTTTATGTTTTCCCCTTTTTACTTTTTCAAAACTTGCGACGAAATTTACTGCGTGAAGAAATTACTGCGCAACAGAATTACTGCGTGAGAGTTACTGCACTATGACAGAGTTACTATGAATGAGTAACTATGATGGAATCTTCACTTGCGAAGGACTTTTACTTTCACTTCAACTGGCTTTTACTGCGACATGAATTTGGTTGCGACCAACTCATGTGTGAACAAGTTTTCACTTCCACGCAATAACTTTATATTTCCTAGTCTAAGGACTTAGGGATATGAAAAACACTTTTTATTGTGATAACCTAGGATTAACTGGGACACAACTATATTGTGAATCACTCACACTATCATATAATAAAATAATAAACAAGATTTGTGTCGAACCTCTGCGCCTAAAACTAGGAACTTACACGTAAAACTAGGAACTTTTACACAGTGAAATATTCATGGATTCTTGATGTCTTTCACTCATAGTAAATGTAAACAACATTCACTCAGGTAAATATGGAGATGATGTGCGGCTATCTAAAACATTCATTCAACCATAAACTTAAGGATTTATATTTCATATGATGGCATAACAAAACTTACAGCCATAAATACAAACTTGGTAAAAACACAGAAGCTTGAGCTTCAAACTCTTCCATGAGTTTTCCTTCTTCTTCTTCACCACACTTATCTTCTCTATTGCTTGTCCATCTCTTCTCTATTTTTTTTATTTACAATTTCATCCTTCATATAGAATATTTCTGGTGACTAACCAACTTAACATTTAAAGACTGTAATTACTCTCTACCTAGAAACTTAGCTTCAGTAACTAAATTATACTGTCTTATATACGAGAAATCTGAACTCTTTATCTTGTCAAACTCTCTGGCACTTTCTGACCTGCTACAAACTCTGATAGAGTCGGCTGATTGGATTATGGATCAGCGAGTAATTAATATTTCCAACACTACCTCTTAATTATGAGCATATCGTAATTTAAAAAAAAAATATATTACAAAATGTTTCTCAGAGCAGAAAACATGCTCTATTCACAACAGAGTTCACTGTACAAAACTTTTCATTCCCAAATAACTTCGAAGATACTGAAATGTAACCCTTGCCAATGGTTTTGTAAAGATGTCTACAAGTTGATCTTCGGACCTGCAAAATTCTAAACAAATTTCTTTGTTATTCACAAACTCTCTTATGAAATGATACCTTGTGTCGATGTGTTTGGTTTTCTTGTGAAACACAAGATTCTTCGATAAGGAAATGGCTGAATTGTTGTCACAGAAAATGGTTGTTGGTTCTTGCTGGTTCTATGACAGATCTTTTAGCATTCTTCTCATCCAAACAGATTGACATGCAGCACCTGTGGCTACGACATACTCTGCTTTTGCTGAAGATAGAGTTACTATGGGTTGTTTCTTCGAAGCCCACAAAACTACACCTACACCAAAATGAAATGTGTACCCAGATGTGCTTTTCCTGTCATATGTGCTGCCTCCATTGTCATTACCAGTATATCCTTAGAGTTTAAATTTTTTTGAAGTTGAATACATTATTCCAAGATATTTTGTACCACTTACATACCTTAGAATTCTTTTACCTTCTTGCCAATGTGAGTCTTTTAGTGACTCCATGAATCTTGAGATCAAACTTACTCCATACATGATGTCTGGTCTTGTCCTTGTTAAATAGATAAGGCTGCCAATAAGCCTTTTAAACGGCGTAGGATCTACAGTTGATCCATCATCATCTTTGCTCAATTTTAAACCTGTTATTACTGGTGTTGGGGATGCCTTGCAATTTGACATATTGAATCTTTTTAAAACTGTATTTGCATACTTGGACTGTAATATGAAAATACCACTTTCAGATTGCTGGACTTCAATGCCCAGAAATAACTTCATGAACCCCAAATCAGTCATTTCAAATTCTCTTTCCATGACTGTTCTAAATTTTTTATGCCAAAATTACCAGTAAATATTAAATCATCCACATATAAGAAAACAATTAACATGTTACATTGCTCATTCACTTTGGTGTACAGCATTGGCTCACTTTCACTTCTGTGAAATCCATTCTCAATGAGATAGGAATCAATGCGACTGTAACAAGCTCTTGGAGCTTGCTTTAAACCATAAAGCACCTTCTTCAGTCTGTACACTTTGTGTTCTTGTCCTGGGACTTCATATCCTTGTGGTTGTTCCACATATACATATTCATCTATATAACCATTCAGAAATGCTGACTTGACATCCATTTGATAAACATGCCATTTGTTTTGTGGAGTGATAGCGAAAACAGTTCTGATTGTATCCATGCATGTAACTTGTGCGAACGTTTCATTGAAATCTATGCCGGGTTGTTGTGTGAACCCTCTTGCTACCATTCTTTCCTTGTGGTTCTGCACATTTCCATCGCCATCTTGTTTGGTCTTATAAATCCATTTGACGCTAACTACATGTTTATCTTTTGGTACATAAACCAATTACCATGTCTGGTTTTTCTCAATGCATTCTATTTCTTCATCCATGGCTTGTGCCCATACTTTTTCTTCAACAACTTCCTCAAATGTTAGTGGATCATCTATTTGAGAAAATAATGAAAAGAGTGAGAAGGAATTTGGTGTACCATATTCATATATCGGACACAGACTTCTTGTCTTCACTAGATCTATTGATGTCGACTGCTTGATGGAGTCTGTTGTCCTCTTGGTGTGTTTGTCGGTGTAGATTGAGTTGCGATTTGTGTTGATGTTCCTTGTGCTGAACCATGTCGCGGTGTCATGGGAGTCGACGGTTCTGCGACCGGTTGATTTACTTGTGGTGTTTGAACCACTTCTTACGTCATGTCTTTATGCTCAACATTCGACACAATATTGACATTCTTCTCAACGGTTCCATCCCATGATTCATTCTCAACAAATTGAACGTCGTGAATAATGATTACTTTCCTTACGACAGGGTCTTACAACTTGTATGCTTTTGTGTCTTCAGAATAACCAATAAAAATACATTTTTGTTCCTTCTTTTCTAATTTCTTTCTTAGATCATCTGGCACATGAGCATATGCGATACAACCAAAAAATTTTAAATGAAAAACACTATGATTCATACCTGTCCATGCTTCTTGAGGAATCTTTTTCTTTACGCTCTTTGCCGAACATCGATTCATAATGTATACAATACTTGTGACTGCTTCACCCCAATATTCATTTGGAAAATGCTTTGCTGCCATCATGCTACGCGCCATTTCCATAATGGATCTGTTCTTTCTCTCTGCGATACCATTCTGCTGAGGTGTATACCGCGCAGTGAATTGCTTCTGTATGCCATGAGTTTTATAGAAATTTAGAAATTCATTTGAAACATATTCACTGCCTCTGTCTGTTCTTAGGATTTTTATGCGATGTCCACTCAGGTTCCCCACGAGTGCCTTGAACTGCTAAAAACAACTAAATGCATCAGATTTATGTTTCAAAAAATATACCCATGTTTTTCTTGAGTAGTCATCAATAAAAGTAAGAAAATACTTGCATCCACCAATGGACGTTGTCTGCATTGGACCACAAATATCAGAGTGCACAATCTCAAGTGATGTGCGTGCTCTGTATGACTTTCCAACTGGAAAAGTCTCTCTATGCTGCTTACCAAAAATGCAGCCTTCACAAACTCTATCTGGTTTTTCAATCAATGGCAATCCTTTACCATATTCTTTGTGTGTAGCAACTTCAGTCCACCAAAATTTAGATGTCCAAATCTAAAATGCTATAGCCAGGAATCATCTTGAACTTTTGTTTGAAATGCAGCCTGAAAATCAGTGCTGTCATTTTCTTTCTTGTCACAGTGAACGACTTCTTCTTTACTTTCTGCCTTTACTGTAGCTTTTGTATTGTCTGGAACTATCCTCATTGGAAACAAGCGATTGTTTGTCATTGGCACTCTTTCTATCAGCTCGTTGCTTGGACGTACATCTTTAATCACACAGTGATTATCTTCCATGTAAACTCTGTAACCTTTCTGTATCGGTTTTCCAATACTTAGCAAATTATGCTTCTGACCTTCTATATGGTAAACATCAGGCATATACTTATGCTCCCCCTATTTGGTTAAAATACTAACAGTACCTTTTCCCAAAACACTAACTTGGACATTATTTCCAAGTGTAACATCAGTTTGAACTGAATTACCTAGACTAGAAAATAAATTTAAATTACCATTCATATGATTGATGCATCCTGAAACTAAATACCATATGTCAAATGAAATTTCTTGGATGGTATTGCATTCAAATGGGGATGCACATTCCATCAACATTGCGCTCGACGAAATGATGGTGTTCGTCGACTGATTCTAGATTTGCTTTCCTTGGTCATATTGCTTCTTCCTGCATTCATATGCATAATGACCAAATTTTTTACAGTAGTGACATTGAATCTTTGATTTATCAAACCTGTGACCACTTGGCTGACTTGTGTTCTGATTCTGTCCTCTACCAGCAACATCTACAGGACTGCTGCTACGTCCTCCTCTTGAGAAGTTTCTTCCTCTGCCTCTGAAATTATTTCTCCCCCTGCCTCTTCCATGGCTTATAGATGACTGTGCTGCGAATGCACCTTCCAATGATGTTTGAATTCTGCTAAGCTTATGTTCATGATTGATGAGTGAAAGGCTTGTAGCTCATCAATAGTAAACATTGTCATGTCTGTGTTTTCTTCCAAGGTTACAACCAAGTTTTTAAATCTTGGGGGAAGACTTCTGAGAATTTTCTCAACCACCCTTTGGTCTGTTATGGTTTCTCCATGATATTTCAGTTGATTTATCAAACCAACAACTCTGGTATAAAATGAGTCTACTGACTCTAAATATTTCATGGAAAAAGATTCAAAATCTCTTCTCAAAATTTGCAGTTTTGAAGTCCTTACCTTGTCCAAACCTTGATAGGTTGTCCCCAATGTGGGGCCCATGCCCAATTTGCAGTAATTGCTGCTGCTACTATTGGGAGTATGCTTTCATGCATGGCTTGATGTATGTAGAACAAAGCTTTTCCATCTTTCTTCGTATGTTCCCTCAGGATATGTTTCTCAGCTTGTGAGCGATTATTATATGCAGCTTGATCTGCTGGTTCTGCATAACCATTCTAAACAATATCCCAAACATCTTGACCTCTAAACAAAGCCTTCATTTTTAGAGGCCAATATTCATAATTCTTTCCTGTAAAAATCAGAGTTTGTAAACTCGACATATTTGAACTAGAAGTAGAAGCCATTTTTTTAATTTTTAACTTTCCTTAGAAAATTACTTTTGTCCTTTTAGGACAAGATTTCTTCCCTGAACTAGCTCTGATACTAGATATCGAGAAAAAAAATGGCGGTCGCGGAAATTTATTTGAGTTACCACGCAACACAACCTTTATGTTTTCCCCGTTTTACTTTTTCAAAACTTGCGACTCAATTTTCTTGCAACGGAATTTGCTGGGCGAAGAAATTACTGCGCAACATAATTACTACGCGAGAGTTACTGCACTGCGACAAAGTTACTGCGATGGACTCTTCACCTATGAAGGACTTTTACTTTGGATTCAATCGACTATTATTGTGAAATGAATTTGGTTTCCTCCAACTCATGTGCGAACAAGTTTTCACTTCCGCGCAATAACTTTATATTTCCTAGTCTAAGGACTTAGGGGTATGAAAAACACTTTTTACTGCGATAACCTAGGATTAAATGCAACACAACTATATTGCTAATCACTCACACTATCATATAAGAAAATAATAAACAAGATTTGTGTGGATCCTCTATGCGTAAAACTAGGAACTTGCCTGTAAAACTAGGAACTTTTACACAGTGAAATATTCATGGATTCTTGATGTCTTTCACTCATAGTAAATGCAAACAACATTCACTTAGGTAAATATGGAGAAGATGTGCAGATATATAAAACATTCATTCAACCATAAATTTAAGGATTTATATTTCATATGAAGGCATAACAAAACTTACAACCGTAAATACAAACTTGGTAAAAACATAGAAGCTTGAGCTTCAAACTCTTCAATGAGTTTTCCTTCTTCTTCTTCGCCACACTTCTCTTCTCTTTGTCTATCTCTTCTCTATTTTTTTTTATTTACAATTTCATCCTTCATATAGAATATTTATGTCGACTAACCGACTTAACATTTAAATACTGTAATTACTCTCTACCTAGAAACTTAGCTGTAGCAACTAAATTCTAATCTCTTATATACGAGAAATATGAACTC
This sequence comes from Pseudotsuga menziesii, assembly GCA_001517045.1. Classification (NCBI taxonomy): domain Eukaryota; kingdom Viridiplantae; phylum Streptophyta; class Pinopsida; order Pinales; family Pinaceae; genus Pseudotsuga; species Pseudotsuga menziesii. Next base: position 65,136 of record LPNX011154324.1, on the reverse strand, counting down.
TTTATCTTGTCAGACTCTCTTTTCTGGCTTACTACAGACTCTGACAGAGTCGGCTGATTGGATTATGGATCAACAAGTAATTAATATTTCCAACAGGATCATCATCAACAACAACCACATCTCCAACCACATCCAATGACACCCCCACATACAGACTGGACATGGACAACAACGAGAAGGAAGCTCTTATCTCCATTAAGGTCATGAAGCTGGACACCTAGTGCACCAAATCCATCCCATTGATCAACTTGCTTGTTTATCTTGACATCATTTTTTTGTACACTAGAAATTCACTCTTCAATTCTAGAAACCGTCACATAGATTTATGAGGAAAAAAAACTTTAAAGTTGTATGATCTTCACGGTTGGATATATTAATTACTCAAAAAAAAAATTAAAAGTTAAGATCCTTTAAATTTTTATGATCTTAACTGTTGGAAATGTTAACTAGGATATCCACTTAGTTTGTAGTTGGAAATATTAACTAGCACATCCACTTAGTTTGTTGTTGGATCACCTGGATAAGGATCAAATGATTGAGAGATAGTTATGGAATGGAAGATAGTTTGGAAATATTTTTTATTGCTCATATCCTTCTAGTTAAATGGGTTTAACTCTGAGTTATCCATGCCTAGATACATGTTAGCATGGACATTTTTCTTGTTATCCATTTATCAACTATCAATTATTTTTTATATATTTTTTCCATTCATTGCTACCATTGATTCATTTATTAGCTCACTTCCAATTATTTTTTATATTCATTTTTTATAATTGTTTATTTAGAATTTTGAACGACTGCCATAGAATCAATCTCCACGGTACACTTGTCTCATCCTCCTCCGTAGATGAAAAATCATAGGCCTTAGTCCACCCCAAATCTCAAATAAAAACATCTATCTATGTAATTACTGGGTGATACACATAACATATCAGCTCACTCTCTCAGAGTTTGTACTAGGTCATTTAAGTTTTTAGGTACTAGATAGTTATTACAGTCTTTAATGTAAGTGGGTAGCTTCACAGAGAAGCAATTTTAGTGTGTCTATATGAAGAAGAAGTGGATTGTAAAATCTATATACAGAAAGAAGAAAAAGACACAGGGAGAAGAAGAAAAGTGTGTAAGTGTGCACAGAAGAAGAAGGAAAAACTTTGTGAAGATTTCTAAGTTCAAGCTTCTATGTTTTGGAATGTGTCAAGGGAGTTGAAGCTCTGTAAAAGGTGAAACATCCTTGTAAATTTCCAAGTTTGTAAATAGTTCTTTAGTATGTCCCAAATATATATATATATAGTTTATGGTTAAATGCTAGTTTTATTTATGCCGCACACCTTCTTCAGATTTACTTGAGTAAATATTGTTTACATTTACCTTTTAGTAAAAGACACAAAGAATCCATAAATATTCACCATGTAAAAGTTTTAGATTTTATCCCCAGAATACTAGACACAAGTCTTCCTTAATATTTTATTATATGATATTGTGAGTCTGTAGCATTGTGCATTGTGTACAGTGGGTGAAAATTGTACTTTTTTATATTATAAATCTTTATACTAAGAAATATATTTTTATCAAGTCCCACTAAAAGTGGTCTAGTCCAAATGGAAGTTGATAGCAACCAAAAAATGTGTCAAATTTTTGGGTCGAAGTAAAAGGTGGGGCTTCCCTAGGTAGTATGTCACAACCCTAAAAGTAAAAATAAATGACTGTGTCGTAACGCAAGTTAACCGTCACAGCCTTCGTTCTCAAAATAAATGACCTTGTTAAAGAAAAGAGACACATACAAAAGAAATTAATGGGTTGTTTCTCATTTCCTCTTATTGATATTTTAGGGTTTACAGATCATAGATCGATTATACAGTATTTTTGCATTCTTGGGAAGCTCTGCATGTATTTGTATGAACGTCACAAATGAATCATCTTATCTCTATTATCACGTCCGACTGCATGACCTTAATGGCCGAGATGAGAGCTTCTTTCTTATTATTGTCCATGTACAGTCTAGTCTATATGTGGGGGTGTCAATGGATGTGGGTATTGTTGATGATGATCTAGTCAATTGTTTGGCCCTAAGAGCTTGAAGCTTCCATTCGGTCCTAAGACCATGGCGCAGAAGACAGCCACCAACATGGCCTGTTGGCTCCCAGTTCGTTGCCTATTCTTGTAGAAACCGTAATGTTGAGCGAAGACGAGAATATATAGACAAGAGAAGCTGTCTGGATGAGTATTCCCATTGTTGCCACAACAACCTTTGTGTTCACTAATGCAAGGTGGGGGTTTAGAATTTTTTTTAAAGACAATTAGTATTTGTCTCAAATTCTAATTTAGACTGTTTTTATCTTTTTAGAAATGTTTAAAAATATTTTTTTTAAACAAAAGAAACATCCTATCTAAACTATTTATATTTATTTTATATGTTTTTTTGCTTTTGTTTTTTGTTTTCTTACTTGGAAACAAAAGGAAAGGTTTTGCATGAAGAATTTTCCAAGCCATTAGCTTGTGCTTGCATAGATCCATGAATTGAAATCAAAGTTGGAGGTGATCAAAATATTTTCCTTTGCCTCGCAAATCATATCAATGGAACAATAAAATTCAAATTGACCCGTGGAACAATGAAACTAAGGCGCATTTTTCATTTGAGGTCAATTTTTACCATATGTATGAGGTTTTGCATTGCAAGCGGGTTTATTTGCTTGATTGTGTAGCAAACTACATTGTTTAAGCATATTTTCATGATTTTCCAATGATGTTTATTGCATAGTTGTAGTGTAAGGAGAAGCTGGACAAAGTATCTCATTGGTGTTCTGTATGTCGAATAAAGAGAAGGAGGAGAAAGTGGAGTTTACGAACCATGTGATCCAGGTAATGGTAATGGTAATTGTCTTCTAAATTTCATTAATGTATGTGATATATCATTGTGTATAAGATCCACTTCTCAAATAATCCATCTGTATCTACAATGGTTTGAAGTCATGTACAGGATTTTGGGTTGGTACAAGAAGGTAGTGGGATTAACGTTCAATTGTACATTTCTTCTGTTTCGATCGGTCATACATCAACCACAGAAAATGAAATGCTTGATTAGTTTATTGATGAAATATCTCGTACTCTTTTCAAGGTGGAAGAGGAATTCAATAGATCGTCGGAGACAAGATTACATAAGATGTCGAGTATTCATGCCAACTCCATATCCATAAGATACAATGCTAGCAGATGCAGAGGAAATAGATGTAAAGGTGGGCATAGAGACATGAGAAGCAAATCCCATTGTAGTTTGAAATCTAGTAGTTCGGGGGCCATCATCCCTTCCAGTCCCATTTCTAGGTAAAAGTCCATATCTATTTGTATATCCTCTGATCTTAGATTGATATCCAAATGCAGATCCAGTAGTTTACCTAGGATCTAAAGCAAAGACAACAGTTTTCTCTTCTACATCGATGTTTCTTACAGGGTCCTAGTTAAAATACAATGATGTCAATTTTCTCTTCTAGGGTAGTGAGTTGGTCTCTTAGTTGAAGACAATCATACAATCATAATGCTTCCTTCTTTTAAGTGTCTTATCTATTGAACTCTTACACCTACATTTTTGACAACTCTATTGTGGTGCTCCTTGACATTACCCTTTCTTACCCTTTCCTAAGTTGCATATGAATTCCCTTTATTTCACTTCATATTCTTCCCCTTAGGAAAGCCTCTCTCTCTCAATTGGAATTTTGGATCCTTTGTGTTTATATGTCATTAAGGGTTTGTGTTTCTCTATCATCACCACTTCACCTTTCGATGCTCTTGGAATTTCTTGGGATTTCCTCCATTGGTAATACACTGGTTGAAGCTCTCACGATTGTTGTCTCATGTCCATTTTCTCCCGTTTATCTCTCCCATTAATTCAAATCAAAAGGTTGTGCTTCCTATGGTGTGCATCCCTTTGTTATGTTGTTCAATTAATCATCTATCCCCTTTCCACCTCAATGGAGGCTTCACCATAGTGTGTAAGAACACAAATCAATTCCCTAGTGAGGGAACACAAGCTTATACCATTGTGATTTATATTTCTTTATCTTAGATCTAGGTTTTGTTTGGTTTTAGATATTCAAGCAAATGGAATTTGGAAGCCATGCAATTTTTCATGCCTAATGTTAATAGGTATGTCAATACCTTTCTTCCAAGTTGTTACTTCTAATTAGTAATTCCAACTTGTATGTCAAAGTAGTTAGTTTAATTTTGTTTCTTTTACTTAAAATATATTTACTTAAGGATCTAACATGCATTGGAAATTATCTTCTCTTCTCTTTCATTTTAAAAATAATCTTCTATGTTGTTAATCATTCTTCCTATATATTGTAAATGTATGTAAAGACCCCTTCTTCCCCTTTCATTGTAATATATCATCAGATAAGAAAAAGAAGAATAACCCTACTAAGAGCACTAGCCTAGATACCTCTACTAACTAGTGTCATCATCACTTTAACATTTCACATATGTATGTTCTTGTAATCATGTGTTTTTAAAATATGTGTTAAGGGTTTGATTTAAAATAAATATCCAAGGGATCTCCTCCCTTGGTTTCACTCCATCATATGATCAAACTTTGTCTTGTGCAAACAATTTTTTTAAATGATGTAGTTTGAATTTTGTTTCCCCCTGTGATTATCGTGGAAGTAAAATCAGATCTGTGTATTGTATTTCATGTCCAGTCTCATTTGTTTTCTCTTAAGTCTTGTAAAATAAATATGATGAATCTTCTTAGTATGGAAAATCGGGTTAACTTCCTAAGTTTGTGGTGAAACGATTTCCATAACCTTGAGCTCTGTTATCTGAGTAATGGATTTGAACTGCTCAATGTGATATAATTAAAGTACTCTCGTTCAATGTTTCATGTATATTTGACATAAATGATTTCTCATGTGTTTTTTCCCTTGAGTTCATTCTTTGTTTTAGGTGATTATTGGTAATTGAATCGATTCTATACATTCTTTTCAGGTAGATAATAAATTGAGAATGATCTTCATATTCTAATCTAAACCTATGTTCCATATGTTATATAGTTTAAATAATTTACCACTTGTGATGTCATACTCATGTCCATTAAATCAATATTCTCCTTGATGGTAAGAGGAATCAATTTGCAAATCGTAAAGTTGAGAATTTATGTGTTGAACCATTTAATGTTTATTGTGTTCTATTGTTCGAATCTGTTTGTGTATGGTTATGACAGTCATAACATCAAATCCATTTTGTATTGTTGTGTGGTTTCCATTTTAATTCTAGATGTGATTACAACGTATGTCGAGATGAGAAATTAAGCATTTCGATGAATGGTCACTGGGTGTCCATTTGCCAACAAACTGGATTATTGGCATCTTGTATTAGTATCACTCATCAAAGTGTTTCCTTAAAGTATCCATTGTCCTAGTGTTTCAAGTATTCATGTGATGTTGTTGTAGCACATTGTTCATGCTAGTTCGATTCTATTGTGTTAAGTCTTTTACATAATTGTCAAGTCATCTTGTTAATTTGATTGACCACTTTCAGTGGCATTGACCAATCCCACCTCCTTTATCCCAATTCTTATACAAAACATATGGAAGTCTTTATTGATTTTTATATGAATGAGTGTTATAACTGCAATCTCAATTAGAACTACAAATGAATGAGTAAAATATGCTTGTTGTGCTCATTGCTTTAAAAAAACACTAAAAAATACAAATATTCTTCTTGTATATGAAGTTGTAAAGTGCTAGCTCAATGGTAGAGTGTTGATAGCTAGGCTTTCAACATCACATTCAAGCATGCATTAAGTTCATACACAGCGATCAAAGACAAAGAAATATGGGAAGGGACGTCCAATTCGTCTTTGCATTATCTTTGTTAATTATTTATACATTATGAGGTAGGTTGGAGCGGTTGTACCCGCTCCAACTACCTATTTGTTAATATTTATTTATCTTTTAAACTATAATTACATGATGACATTTAGGAGGTAATTAGCCCCCTCTACATCTCCCCCACAAACAAAATGTTTCTTCGTCCTGAAGAAAACAAAGAAAACTGCATCAACGTCCTGGGTCTCTGCTACTGCGGAGTAGTCCTCACTGTGCATCAACCATGCATACCGGTCTGCATAGGTAACTCAGCCGCAACAGCCGCCAGCTTGATAGGAAAACACACGTGTACAAGGCTCTACTGTGACTGGTTACTCTTCAGCCTCCATCTTCAATCTGACAATAGTCCATCGAAGTCTCATCCTCTCACAACGGCGGGAAAGCAT
>LPNX011154324.1:0-58189 GCA_001517045.1 Pseudotsuga menziesii | reverse complement strand
GCTCTTCGACTTTCTATGTCATTTCTCTGTCTTCTGGCTTTCCGAGGTCACAACCTAGGAACAGTTTCAGCATTTTGATAATGAGGGGTACATTGTCATCACGTTCATTGAAGTGCTTCGCTGTGTAGGTGAATGATATTTGCTTGAATGTCATCATCGTTGTCTTGTTCTATCGTGAGAGTATGAATTTCCTGCTCCAACCCAACCGACCTGCTCCAACCGACATGTTCATATCGACCACTTGAAATGCCGACCAAAGTGAGTTGGACCCACAGAAGAATCGACCATATTTTTACAACTTAATCAACGCTCAGTCAACCAAGGAGGCAAGGTATTTAACACAAAATAAACTCCATAATGTTACCTCTCATGATGCATCAAAATTTTTAATCCGTAGTCGGGACAGGGTCGACGAAATGGTGGTCGACCAGCTCAGTCGGGTCGATGGAGGTCGACCAGATCAGTCGGGTCGCTGGCCCAATGTGCTAGTCGGCGTGGTTTAACAGTCCTTCATGGTTTAACATACTGGAACTCATATTACATTGCTTCACTTACTGGAATGGATGGGTCGGTGGCTGGGTCGACCCGACGAGTCGGTGCGACGAGTCGATGGCAGTTTAGCGCCGCTGCATTCACTCCTCGTCCCCATCACGCTGCCCTAACGAATTTTCCATGCCCACGTTCGCACCAAGCCTCCATCGCAACCGGTCGATGTCTTCGCGCCTAGTCTCCATCGCAGTCTCTCCCAAGTGCGCCCGTTGGCCACCCCTCCATGCTACTGCATGCTGCAGCTTACTCCTTTCTTTCGACGGCTCTGTCTGGAAGTCGCATCTTCCCGAGACAATCAACGACTATTTCCCCGGCCGAGGCATTCAATAATTACGGCAAGCTCTCAATTCCGATTTCGACCGCCTCATTGCCACCAACACAAACATGACAATCGATGACTATTTATGGCAGAGGCACCCCAACATCAATCTATTCCATCAAGATTTTCAATCCTGCCTCCAATATCAATTTATTACATTAGATTTCAATTCCGCCTCTGCTCACATCATGGCCGACACGAATCATAATCCAACTTACAGAGTTCACGAAGAACAAGAGGGAGAGGGAGAACATGTGGTATTCTTTAACGCTACTCTCCATGAACATGAGCTTTGCCTCATTGAAGGTCTGTCTGTTTACACATGTAGCAGATGTAAAGAAGATGGAGCGAACACAGGCTACAAATGCAAGCTTAGCGGCTCTTCGTCCTGCAAGAATTTCATTCTGCACGAGGCCTGTGCTATCCTTCCAGATGTGTTTCAACACCCGTTTCGGAGACTCTTTAGATTTCGTCCTAAAACGCTTCTGAGGATGACGCCTGCCACGACGTGTTGAGAGGTTATATATTTGAAAGGCCTGATCATTTAAGGCTCCATCCCGACATCAAAGCACATGCGGTCTCTTTAAGCTTCTTCTTTCAGATTCACGAATGCACGAGCAGTATTTCATCTTCACGACAGCTTTCTCCTTTAGGTTCGACCACCTCCATCCGCTGCTGCTGTCACCCAGACCGGATAGAGGCGGCAACGGCGCCAATGTTGATAGCTAGGCTTTCAACATCACATTCAAGCATGCATTAAGTTCATACACAGTGATCAAAGACAAAGAAATATGGGAAGGGACGTCCAATCCGTCTTTGCATTATCTTTGTTAATTATTTATACATTATGAGGTAGGTTGGAGCGGTTGTACCCGCTCCAACTACCTATTTGTTAATATTTATTTATCTTTTAAACTATAATTACATGATGACATTTAGGAGGTAATTAGCCCCCTCTACATAGAGCATCTGCATTATAAAAAACAGAATATTGGTGGTTCATTTCATAGTGCCCTATCATAAATATTTACATTCTATCACTTTTACATAGAGAGGGTATTATGACAATATTTGAGACAATATTTTTGTAAATTGTCTCAACTTAAGACAAAAGAAAAATAAAGTGTTATCTTAAATATTGCCTTTAAGAAAGTGTCTTGTTGGAGGAGCAAGTCGGTATGTCGACTTGAACGACAGTCGACTTAGTCGATCAGCTGACTAAGTCGGTTGACCGACTAAACTAGAGATTAGGTTGGCCACCTACGGTCGTGTCGGTTCACCGAACCGACAGGTAGTTATTTTGTAACTGTTTTGTAATCATATATATTAGGCTGTTGAGCCAGATGAGAACTTGGTTAAGTTCTCTGTATTGTATGAACCCCTTCATGTTAATTCATCTACATGTGCTTATCTCTTGTCTCTGTTATGTATGTATGTTTTAGTATGTATTATTGGTAACCTTATGTGATATATGAGATTACAACATTGGTTCTGTTGTTGGTAGTACATGTCTGAAAGGTATGCAAACAGATGATATCGAAACAGGAGATTAAGGAATGGTGGGAATGTAAAGTTGCAAATTATTTGTAGAATTACGCATGAAGAAAGAGATTGACGATCACACAAGCAAAAGAAATATTCTTTACAGAAACACATGAGAAGTTTGTAGAATCAGTGCCCCAACTTCTGAAGAAACTCTTGGATGAAAAAGCCGGAAGGGACTAAAGATCAACAATTGCTAGAAAAACTGATCCAAGGGGGAAGAACAAACTTGTCTAAGTGGCTCGAAAAAATTGTCAACGACTTCTGCGAGGAGCAAGCAGTAGAAGATAGAACTTTGGTGGAAACCATCAAGGAGAAATTTTACATAGACCTCACCGAGCAATTACTGTGCTCCTTACCGACCTTGATTTTTAAGTTCCTGATCAAGAAGGGAGTGGGTCATATTGTCGAACCTCGTCCATCACTTCACGGACCGCCATTAAACCCTAACTGGGTGGAAAAACAAAAGAGGTGGGAAAAATTCACTGCAGAAAGGGAGTGGGAATACCTCCTAAGCAAGTAGACCGAACTATCCATGCTTTCTAAAGCGTCGAGTAGGCTGTGGGGGGATAGCTGGTCATATGTCGGGATAAAGTGGAGTGGATTCTAGTCGACTAGAAGCAGATACCAATCACCAGTAATGAAAAGTCAACCAAAAAGGGAAATCAAGAAGATAGTATCACACAAAGGTAGACGTTCAGAAAGTAGAGAGGGAAGAGAGACAACAAAGGAGGGAAGAAAGAAGAGAAAGAGCCTTAGTGCTGCATAGAGGAATGAGTACTAGGGCGATCGACCAGGAAAGAAATTCGCCAGAGTTGGGTCATGACCAACAAGAAGAAGGAGTGGAAGAAGAGGTGTCCCCTACAGAAGAAGAATTGTGGATAGAGCAGCCAGAAGCTCTCCAATTAAGAGCTCCCCAAAAAGGAACAACTTTATCTCCATTGAATCTGTGTACCCAGATACAAACTATTGTCGAAGAGGACCTCCGACTAGGAGCTGGTGGCTTTCGTATATGGAGTCGACTAGACAATGAGACATACACTAGAAGACACCTCATTATCCGTCAACTAGAAGAAGGAAATTAGGTTACCTTTCAAGTGGTACCCTCCAACCGAAGTATCCACTTACTTTTACCGACACATGAAGGAGCACCCCCCTTGCCAAATATAGATTTGGAGGACACAAAACATTCAGAACTGCAGAAAGGTAACTGTAGTTGGACATCGACAAAAGAAGTCGAAATCAACTAACTGTTGGTCGAATACAAAACGACAAAAACAACCGATGGAGATGAAAGTTCTATCGACAATAGTTCTGCAGAGAGGAATAAGCAAATAACCCCACCACCCCCACCCCCATCTCCACCACCGCCACCTCCTGAAAGCAGCGACAGTGACTCTGACATGGGTCATGGGTCAGCACACATTCCTCTATATGAGGGGGATGAGGACCCCATACGACACTGGTTCGTCTATGAATCGACTTGGGAGGCTAACCAAGTTACGGATGAAGACAAGCGGATGACACAGTTCGCGAGTGCCTTGAGGAAAAGGGCATTAACTTGGTATATGAAATTTTCTAAAAGACAACCTCGAGCAACCAAAGCCAAGATCAAAGCACAATTTCTATCATTTTTCAAAACTCCAGATGCAAAACATCTGGCAGCAAAGAAATTAAAAACAACATCGCAGAAGCTAGGAGAAACTGTCCGCAACTATGATAAGCGATGGAAAGACCTTCTTAGCCAACTGGACTATGTTATAGATGAACAATTATTAATCCAATGGTTTTGTGCAGGTTTATCTCAAAAAATCCACTGACACATAAGTCTGGAAATATTCAAGTCTTACGAAGATGCGCTTACAAAATCTCTCCAAGTGGAAATGGATGAGGACATACCAGCATACTCCACTGATCATAAACTAGAATAACAGCTTGAGATCATGAGAATTCATTAAAAGAATTAAACCTCAAAATTCAGGATATCCGGTGCACGAAGTGCTCGATGGCCGAACATTCAAAAGACAACTGTCGACAGGAAATCAATAGAGAGGACATTCGATTCATGCAGATGAAATGTTTTTGCGACATTTTCCAAGAGCATGGGGACCACTCAACAAAAGATTGCTCATTCAACATGAAGAATGACAAGGCATCTTGGTGTGCAATCTGCAAAACTAAAAATCATAACACAGCTGACTGCCATTTGAACTTGAAGAACCAACAAAATTATCATGCAATCTACTAGACCACTGCAGTTGCACAAAATAATGAGCAAAACAACTTACCAAACGATCAGAACAATCAGAGATATGAAGGTCGAAGATACGAGTGCGGGTATGACAATCGACGTGGAGGCTACGAAGGTCGAGGTCGATTCTCTGGATATAGAGACAACCAACCACGTCGACCCATCCAATGCTTTACATGTTATAAGGAGGGACATCAGTATGCAGACTGTCCATATAAAGACATAACTGATCTCAAAATTTGTACTCATTGTGGAGTAGGGGATCACTCACTAGAGGATTTCCCTACCATGATGGATAAAATAAATACAAAGAAAAATGTTAATATCTTGTCGTGTGTGAAAAAAAATGATGTAATAAACACAAATAATTTGCATATTGTAACCCGACAAGGGACAAAAATAGGAAGTGATAACCCAAAAATCACCAAAATAAAAGAAAATAATGTCTACCTTGATCCACTTAAAGAAAAACAAATATATAAAGAAGAAACAAATGTATTCAAAGAATTTGCATGACATGAAGAGACTAATGACAATCGACATAACACAATAAAAGAATTAATACAGCTCGTACAAAAAGACAACTCAGTATCCCGGTTCATCGATTTTCTATATGAAATAAAACACAACAACATCGAAAAACAAACAAAGAATATCTGCAGTTTAAATCAAAAAGATAAAAGTGATGCTGACCCACTTGTCTACTTGGAAATTGAAGGATACAATGTCAGACAAGTAGTGCTCAACTTCGGATCACAAGTATACATAATGACTCTTGACACTTGGGAACAAATGGGTAGACCTCGACTATATGAGTCAGGTATATACCTGAAACTAGCCGACCAGGGCCTAATTGAACCTATTGGAGTCTGGAAAAACATTGACACAACTATAAAAGGAATCTCGACCAAAGTCGACTTCGAAATCATTGACCCTAAGGAAGGATCCAGTTCCTTCCCAACGTTAGTCGGTCGACCTTGGGGTCGAAAGATGAAAGCATCGACATCCCTGGACAAAGAGAGAATCAAATTAAAAGGAAATGGATAAAACGTCATTGTACCTATTCATCCATCTCAAGGAGAACCTTGGACTGAACCTATCGATGAAGAAGTCGACATTCAACAACTTTATCAGATACAAAACAATGCAGATTATACAGAACCTAATATCTACAGAGAACTTCATTTAGGCAACCAAGACTCAGTCAGTTATAATTCAGATGCAGAATTATATGATTGGGAAGTCAAGAACTATGAAACACAAGCAAGAGGGTGCTGGACTATCCAAAAAGTACAGAAAAATCCCACCCAACAGTGCTTCATGTTGTCCATTGTCCCAAAAATCTTTGAGAAGAAAATTAGGGAATACCCTACTTTAAAACCTACCAATGTAAATACTACACAAATACCAAGATACAAGGAAAGAGAATCACCAGTCATGCATGTAGAACAAGTTTCCAAAAATATTGGTGAACATGGCCGACTTCAAAGCCTTGTAGAAACTTTTAAAGGACAAGCTGCTAGATGGTGGGATACCCACCAGACAAGACTGCAGACCTGGACATCAGCTTCAACTTTCTTTGTAGAAATATTTGGAGGAAATAAGTTAACCAAACAGGCTTAGATACCTATATTCATCCAAGGACAGAATCCAGAAGATCATATTAAGATGTGAAAAAGAATGGACAAAACTTGGATACAAGGATGAACGAACATGGCCATACCTGTTTCCATCAACCCTCACCGACTTACCAAACAAATGGTATAAAATGGAAGAAGCTAGAGTTGAAACATTCTTATGGTATGAACTTAGAGAAAATTTCATTAAAGATTTCAATTTTATCCCACAAAATGTAAAGTTGGTCGAAACAGCAAAATAGATTAAAGAATTTATACAACCGACAGAAAATAAACCCTTAAAAGATAACTGGCAAACAAGGAATTGTAACAATATACAAACCGGGACAATATCATAGTCGACAAGACTACAGTTAGAAAATGAAAATATAGATGGGAAAAGCTTTAGATGGAAATCAAACCATGTCGAAACGACCAAACCTATTCGTACAGTCCTTAAAGTTGAAACAACCGACAAGGAGGAGACCGACCGAATTTCTGTAGTCGACTTCCCTGCCACATTCTCCCAGTTTAAAGAAGGAATCCGACCAATCAATGAAGCCAAAGGACCAGAATGGCTAGATGCTAAAGTAAAAACTAGAGAATTCGACATCTCAAATGATGACTGACCAAAAATGGCAAATATTGGTGACTACTGGAGTGAAGAGCAGACCATAGAGATAGTGAACTTATTAAAAAAGTTCCAAGATGTATTTGCTAGAGATTATAAAGAACTCAAAGGCTTAGTCCATGAAATGGGGGAAATGAAGATTGACACTAAACTTAATGTTCGACCTGTGAAGAAAAGGCCATATAATCTAGCTCACAAATACAAAGAGATAGTCAAAAAGGAAATTGATAACATGCTTGCAGCAGGCATCATCTATCCTATTGACTAATCAGAATGGGAAATTCCAATGGTTGTACAACCTAAGAAACATGATCCAACCAAACTAATAATTTGTGTCGACTTCAGAGAACTAAATAAAGTGACACTGACAGACCCATTTCCAACTCCTTATGCAGATGAAATCTTAAATGAGGTTGCAGGTCATGAATGCTACTCATTTACAGATGGATTCTCAGGTTATAACCAAGTGCCAATGGCTAAAGAGGATCAGAAAAAAACAACATTTGTATTTGTATGTGATTTTGGCTCATTTGCTTACAAGGTTATGCCTTTTGGATGAAAAATGCACCTGCAGTATTTTCTAGAATTGTTGTCAAAACATTTCAAGAATATATTTAGAGGACCATGGTCGTATACTTTAATGATTGGACAATATACTCCATGTTAAAGGATCATTGCAAGTGGCTAAGACTTATGTTGGAAAGATGTCGACAAATCCAATTAGACTTAAATATCAAGAAGTGTATATTTGTCACCCCTATAGGGATATTGATAGGGCACATTGTCTGTAAAGAAGGTATTAAGGTCGACTTTGCAAAAATCAAAATTATCCTCGACCTAAAACCACCAGTAAACCCAAAACAAGTCAGGGTGTTACTTGGCCACACAGGCTATTATAGAAAATTCATAAGATATTATTCAGATATGACCTATCCACTTGAAGAAATATTAAGGGAAGATAAAGAGTTCAATTGGACAGAGGAGTGTCATATATCATTCAAAAAATTAAAAAGAAAACTAGTCGAAGCACCAATCCTAAGGTTTCCAAACTAGTCGATCAAATTCCATGTTCATATTGATGCATCAGGCCTAGCAATAGGAGCAATATTAACTCAACCAAGAGATGATGGAATGGATTATCCTAAAGTTTACAGTAGCAGAAAATTAAATAAAGCTGAAAGAAATTATTCAACAATAGAAAGAGAAGCACTAGGAATGGTCTTTGCATTACAAAAATATCGACATTATCTTCTAGCTAACCCATTTATATTCTATACAGACCATCAGGCACTTAAGTATCTCGTCAATAAACCACTACATCATGGAAGGATTTGTCGATGGCTACTACTATTCCAAGAATTTGAATTCGAAGTTGTTGTCAGACCAGGTAAGTTAAATGTCGGTCCCGACCATTTATCCCGAATCGACACAGGAGAGGAACCAACAGGAGTCGAAGATGACTTACCAGATGCACATCTAGTTCGAATAGAAGTAGTCCCAGCAGAGTTAGAGTAAATAGCCTAGTTATTAGAAGATGGACAAGCACCAGAAGGAATGAGTACAAAGAAGAAACAAATCCTAGCTATGAAAGTTACACCATACAGTCTTATAAATGGATTTCTTTACAAGATGGGATTAGATGACATCCTCAAAAGGCGTGTACTGGAACATGAAAGAGACAACATTATGCTTGAAGCACATTATGGACCTGTAGGAGGACATTTCCAAGCAAACACAACTACAAAGAAAATCCAACCGTTAGAGTTATGGTGGCCGACACTTCACAGAGATTGCAAAAATTTTGTAAGTCAATGTGACAGATGTCAACGACTAGGTTGACCCCTACCTAGCACAGAAATTCCTTTGATATCAGTAAACCCAAGTTTAACATTTGAAATTTGGGCCATAGACTTCATAGGACCATTTCCTATACTAGCAAAATGGATAGGCACAAGGTATATCATAACTGCAGTCAAATATGTAACCAAATGGGCAGAGCCAGAACCAGTTGACACATGTTCTAGTGAGATAGATGTTGAGTTTATCTATGAGAATATCATCACTAGATTTGGATGTCCACGAACCCTAATTAGCGACCAAGGAACACACTTTATCAATAGAACTATCAAAGCCCTAACTGACCAGTTCCAAATCGACCACCATCGGAGTACAGCATACCATCCTTAGTCGAATGGAGCAATTGAAGCATTTAATAAAACATTAACAAAATGATTAACGAAAATATGTAATGCTGATAAAGACGACTGGGATGAGAAAATACCTTCAGTATTATGGGCATACAGAACAACATATAAATACTCGACCGACCAAACCCCCTTTCGACTAGTCTACGGACAAGAAGCAGTAGTTCCATTACACTTCCGACAACATACACCTATTATTGCAGAGATCCTACATGTCGATGTCGAACAAGGAAGAAAGGATCCGCTACTACAACTAATTAAACTAGAATAACACTGACTACTCGCGATACAACATCAATAAATTCATAAACAACAACAAAAAGCATGGCACAACAGAAACATCAAAAACAAAAAATTGTCGGTGGGAGATCTTGCTTTACTATACAATAGTCGGGTAAAAGGTAAAACTAAAAATTTACATACATAATGGATGGGACCCTATGTTGTGGAAGAGATACATACCAATGGATCAGTCCAACTAAGAACGTTACAAGGCATAGTGTTTCGGAAACTCATTAATGGAGCCCGACTAAAATGCTACAGAAACTAAAGCAAACAAGCCAAAAAAAAATCATATAACGACCATAACGGTTAAAACAAAAGCTATAAAAATCTAAAAAATTAAAAAAGAAAAATAATACCGTACATGCAGAAAACTATGACAGAAAATTACCACTTCGACAACTGACATCATGCCCATCGACATAACGCCATCGACCATTTTCATAACCAACATCGACTGATGACCTTGATAGTCCCATCCTGCATTCATGACCTCGAGCGCCGAAAGCAATTCGCCATTAATGCACACTCAAGTGTTCCAGCTAGAACATCAGATCCGCCATTAATACACTCATCGACAAAAACATCCAAAGGGTCCCCTATAAATACTGGACTGCCGAAGGATCATTCACCACAACTCATACAGAGAGAGCATCAGAGCACCCAGATGACTGGAAGCCAAGAATACCTTAGTGACATAGACCACCAAACCGACAAGATGGCACCAAAACAGACTATTGCCTCAGCCAAAGCCAAGGAATTACAGACTACCGAAACACCTTTAGTCCGAAGGTTAAAGAATATTAAGAATGCTAAGGTGCAGGAAGGCTCATGGAAAAAACTATGGACTAAGATGCAAGAATAGGCTTATGTCGACAAGAAGCCTATTCAAGCTGCAGAGAAAATAAAATACAATACCATCTTCAACTATGTCAATGCACTGCTCATGGCCAGTTTCGGTGGCACAAAAGAAATAGTAGTCAAGTTTATAATAAGTCGGCACCACAACAGCCAATTTTACTTTGACCAATCAGTCGACATCTCTAGGGAATTCATCTCTAAGCTAACAAAACTTTCAAACAAAGGAGACCAAATACCAGTCAGTATTAAAGAGGGACTAGTCGAAGAACTAACTGGGTTGACTTCAGGTAAAAAATCGAAGAGGTTTATGATTAGTCATATCACAGCCCGAACGCCACAGATTGTGGACAAAATAATAGCCATCACACTAACCCTGGCAGGTCGAGGCAGCGACCTCAAATTAGACATGTTAGAGGTTATCGACACCATTGCGACAAATGGAAAGATATACAAATGGGCTGAATATGTCACCGACATGGTCAAGACCATCTGTGAAAGATGCCAAGCGACGGGAGGAATCATTAGGTTCCCATCCCTCATACTATGGATAGTCATGTAACATATTTTCCCTGAAGGTAACCAAATTCTTCAAGAACCGACAAGGTTCCACATGTGGAGATTCAAACCATTCTCCCAGAAAGGAACCTTGAAGGAACTTGAAGACAGAAAAGTGTTGTTGGAGAATTGGCTCCAACAGCTAAAAGTCCGCATGACTAGATGGAGGGTGCCTCAAAACATCCGACGAAGTCTACCGAAAAAGTCCCACATCCAGCTAGAGCTCGACCATACTTCGGTGTGGTACATGCAGGGCGAAAAATCAAATGCAAAAGCCCTTGATTATTATCCGTCAGTCGAACAGATCTTTCGGGAACTGTCTCGACAAGTTGGGACAAAAATACAAATTCCAGTGAAGGCCAAGGAAATCGACTTCTCAATCGAGAAGCCGTTAACAGACCAGGAGAAAGAAGAGCATTATGAGCTGAACCTCTACATCAGTACCTTTGTGTCAGAGGAGACACCTATCGAACACACTAGCCAACTTCAAATAATCATCAAACCATCGACAACACGGAGGGCAGAACCAGAAATAAAAGAAACACAAGCAGAGTAGCAGGTAATGACTCTGGCTGCAGAAATTCTCATCCCGAACCAGGAGCCAAGGGGAGAGATAGAACCAGAAAACCCAGAATATGCTATCACAAAAAACATTATAAGAAAATTGTCAAAAGAGATAGCAGCTGGAAGAAAGAAGATAAGAACACAACAATGACAACAAGGAAAAGTTGAGCACAAGCTTATCATTGCAGAATCATCAGATGATGAGGAGGAACTGGGAGCTATGTCCATCGACATAATAGAAGATTCTGCAGCAAATAAAGTGCCGGTGGAAACCCAGTTCCAAAGATTTGTCGAGGCAGGAGCACTACCAGGTCGACCAAAGAAAGCCAAGATCACCCACATGTCGACGCCTGAAAACATCGTAGATCTTGTGTCTATGCCTCTACCTCCATCCCCGACAAAAGTAACAGAGGAGCAAATACCAGAACAACAGTCGATAAGCCCACTCGACTTGTGAAAAGTGCTATGTCAGAAGTTGTGAAAGAGAAGTTTGACAGGGACAGAGACCTCAAGGATTACATAGAAAAATTGCCTGCGATATTCACCCAAGTGCAGAAGCTCTCTACAAAATCACCTCTCTTCGAAGTCGGTGGGTACCCACTACCAATCCCCCAAACTGGCCAAATACCCCACAAACCAAATATCTTTGCAACTATCACCTCAACCTTTGAGAGAAATCTAGACAAGGAAGCTGAAGTTGTCGGATGTCGAACCTCGACTATTACTCCGACTGTACCAGAACCCCACCTACCAGCCACTGATCTGACCGGATGAGAAGAAGAAGAGAATATCAACGATATAAATCAAGAAATCAACCAACTCTTCTTTGATTTGGATTCACCTCCTCAGATCGACAATCCACCTCTTGACCTCACTTCCACCAACCCAATGAATCCCAACCATTCACCAACTCCATCACCACCACCACCCCCCGACTCAGAAAAAACCCCACCACAACCATCAGCACCAACTGCATCCACTTCTGCACCCCATCCATCTAACCAACCAGAGGCAGCAGTCATCCCACCTCCCCAAACAGAGAAACCATCAACCACTGCTATACCACAAACTGAAAATCCTGACTCGACTTTTGCAGGTACACAGGTGCCAACACAAACATAAATGACATAGCATAAGAAGAAGAAGGATAAACAGAAGAAGGAGCATCATGGACAACCATCAAAGGTCCATATCAAATTGAAAAATGCAACCTCACTGACCGATGTAGAGCTAGGACAACTCCTAAAAACCCTAGCAGTCGAAGCAAAGACAAGGAGCCAGCAGAGACGTAAGGAACTCGACAACAAGGACAAAGAACAGGTCGAGTTCCTCAACAAATGCAGAAACCTTGCACAACTAGTAATGCCAGGACTAGTCGAGGTCGACACCGACAAACCGCTCGAAAGAGCTTATCAACTATTTGAAAGCATGGTGTTGGCACTCCAAATACAACTTCAGAAAACAAAGGAGGAGTAGAAAGAAGAAACCATCCAACTACTGATGGCGCAGCACACCTCCTTCTCTGAAGCATAAAAAGTGTTACAAGATCACATGGAGGAGTCTGTTATCATGGAAGAAATACTACAAGACTGGCTTGCTTACTACGAGCGAGTCTATCAACAAACCAAGTAGACCCAACAGGAGATCCAAGCGCTTGAGAAGAGGGATCCCACTGATACAACACTTAGAAGCACAATTGAAGATCAAATAGTGCTGGAGACAAATAAACTGCAGAAACTCGAGCGGGAAGATCATCAGTGGGTGCACCAAGCTATCCCCAACTTGGAAAAAGTCGACATCATCTGCCCACAGATGAAACAACTTATAGAGACTGCAGAGGAGAAGGACCAGTTTATGGGTCCCGACATGGAGAGAATAGCTGAAATCTCCATTTCAGAGAAGATGTCGATCTTATCAAGTTTGACTACACTCACCATCAACATCTAGAAAATATTGCAAAGTTTGACGGATTTCCAACATCACCTAGCAGTGACAGCCCCAACAATTGTCGAAGTCTATGTACAGAAAAGACCGACCATCAGAATTCACAGCCCATGAAGACCAAGCACATCATAATGACTACTAAGACAGACATGAAGATTTTTGTACCTCCCTATTTCTTCGAGACGGAGAAACGTTTTGTTCATGGGGGAGATGTTAGAGGAGCAAGTCGGTATGTTAACTTGAACAACAGCCGACTTAGTCGATCAACCGACTAAGTGGGTCGACCGACTAAACTAGAGATTAAGTTGGCCACCTAAGGTTGTGTCGGTTCACCGAACCGACATGTAGTTATTTTGTAACTGTTTTGTAATCATATATATTAGGCTGTTGAGACAGATGAGAAATGTTCTCTATATTGTATGGACCCCTTCATGTTAATATAATCTGTTAATTCATCTACTTGTGCTTATCTCTTGTCTCTGTTATGTATGTATGTTTTAGTATGTATTATTGGTAACCTTATGTGATCTATGAGACTACAACATGTCTTAAACTATTGTCTTAAATTATTCTAAGCAGACTGATACAAAACTAAGAATAACCAACCTAACAAGGATCTCCATTCTTTAAAATACTCTATAAACCACCTCCCCTAACATCTACTGTGGATGCTAGAATTATAGCATAGGTAGGACAAAAGGGCAAGCACAAGGTTAAAATCTGTCCACGCAGTTGCTAAGGCTATGTTGTGGATTTCCAATTTGAGGTAACATATGAGAAAAATATTGATTGGCACATGCAGCACCAGAGGGAACGATGCACTTACAGTTAAGGGCATGGTGATATTATGACTTTTGAAATAGATTATCATTGAATTGAGAACAACCTAAGCCAACAAATCTAGCACAGAGAAAAGCCAATAGGTGGGTGCTATGGAAGTAATGTTGGCATCATGTCCACACTAGAGAATAATAATTTCCATGTTTATCCACAATAAACCTATAGGAAAGCAAGGACAAAGAGAGATCGTGATCGTTCGTTGCAGTGTTTTAAACACCCATCGAAAACCATTGTTTTGCACCATAAGCGTGCCCACAAATGGGTTCCATTCCCATGGCAAGCCCAGATATAAATGAGTATGCAATAATGTTTGGAAAATCCTACAGACAAAGTGAGATCGTCCTCAAAATCATGGCTTGTCTTGATATTCTATTTAACTCTCGATGGCGTTAACGACACTCCCAATTTGGCACAAGAATGCAGTTGCTCCATGATCTTGCTACACTGCGAATGTGTACACTGTCTCCTCTTCCTCTGATTCTGAGTCTATTGATTAATCGGTTCTCTTAATTCGATTGGAAAAACACTATTCAACTTTAAAATGCATACGATTGAATGAAAACTAAAATGCATGGAAGAAGTGGGTTAAACCATAGGAGTTAAACGGAGAGAAACTAGATACCATTTTTCACTTTTCCAAGAATTTCCATTTCTAATCAAAGCTAACCAAATTTGAATTTCCATTTCTAATCAAAGCTAACCAAATTTGAATGCATGCAGCAGGTTTTCAACCTTCATTCTTAAAACTTTTACACTTCTGCACCACTATTTAAGACTTTTACCTTCATTCTTAAAACTTTTACACTTCTTCACCATTATTTAAGACTTTTACAGTTCAAAATTTTCGAACAAAATTGACCTTGGGACAATAAAAAGTTACCCTTCAATTATGGAAATTTTTACATTAATAAAATTTTATTAAAAAATTTAAATACTAATAATAAATATATATATATATATATATATATATATATATATAAGGAATTTTAACAAAGTTGCTACCAAAAATGACACAAATTACTAAAAGTGACATCGAGAAGCATTATGCAATACACCAAATTTTAAAGAGTGCAATATAAATTTTATAGTGTGAAACATACCAAACACCAAATTTTAGAGTGTACAATACCAAACACCAAATTCTATATGCAATATACGAATTTTAGAGCGTCCAATATACCAAACACCAAATTTTACAGTGTACTTGATATATCTAGGTTTAAAATAGAATCAATATAATTTTTTTTTGTATGAGCCAACATTACTTGTATTTTTATTTTATTTACCAAATTTCACATTGTGCTTGATATATCTAGGTTTAAAATGGAATCAATATAATTTCTTTTTTTTGCATGAGCCAACATCATCACGTTTTTTCAGGTATTTCATGTTTTGGGGGTAGAGAGTCTTGTCAAAAGCACTTCCTCTAATGGCTATCATGTTTTTGTACTGAATAGACACATCAACATCCATTCTTTCTGGAAATAAAAAAGAACCAAGTGATACAACATAATTCCATCCTGGAGCATCAATACCATAGACTGATCACAAGTGGATGATAACTAATTTTGTCGAGGAATCCATCTTCAATATAGGGCCCTAACTTTAGCTTTACAGAAAGCAATAAATAATCCCACTAGTCGGTGAGGGTATGGTATTCACTGTTAAATGACAACCAAAACTAATGTGTTTATGGGAGGTTTCTCATTACAGATGTTTAAGGGAAGTTTCACATAACGGGCGCAACAGTTTACTCATGTAACTAAATTCATGAAGTATATAGTGCATGGTTGGGATGCACGATGTGGAGAGTTGTCTCTGAGGCTAAAACCCGTCTTGTAATGTTTCCTTCATTAATGAGCTTCAATACTTTGAGTGTGGAAGTTCCCCTTTTGGGGTTTTACACATGAAATGTTGGTGTCAAATGCTATTATTAATTGTGTGTATAACAAGTGGTATCAAACCCTGAGTGTTGAAAGAGAATATATGATGGAATAGCTGCTGAAGAAACCAACCCGAGGTGATTCGTGTTGATGCTGCTGACTGATCGTCTGGAAGAAGGTGGATCGTGGTGCTGTGGAGAACACCTGCGCAAGACAGCCCGTAGAGGAAGACTATGTGTGAAGTCTGCAGAGGAAAAGGAGGGCGTGAAGTGAAGCTATCAGCCCGTCAGCCCGTGTGGAGTAATGGCGTGAAGCAGCCAGCCCGTCAGCCCATGTGGAGTAATGGTGAAGAGACCCCGATCGCAGCTTGAAGAGAAAAGAAAAATCTTCCCGAAGAATCACGTGGAGCAGTCTGTAAATTGTGATTGTGAAGACCACCGTCGATAGGAAGAATTGACAAGAAGAACCGCTACTGCATTTTTTGGAGAAGCAGCCTGTAAAAATAAGTAGAGTCGTGTGGACGTGAATCACCTGCTGCGTTTTGGAGAGTGGTGAAGTTAGAAAAAAAAATCTCGTTATGGTTATTAATCTAGGATATAAGGTTTTTAGATATATATATTCCAAAATAATAATCTACCGCAAGTTTTTGTGGGATATAAGTGTTTCGATATATATATATTCCAATATAATAATTAAAAAAAACAGCAGTGATGTGTATATATAAAAAAAGTTCAAGTCAGAAGTATAGTCTCGAGGATATAGTACTCTTTATTTGGGCTATTTATATGGGCTGAGTAGAAATAAAGTTGTTTTGGGTTGAAAAATGTTTTTTTTTTTTAATTTCAAAATGTTTGGCATGAAGTTTGAGATTGAAAATTTTAATGGTAAAAACAATTTTGGACTTTGTAAGTTAAAGATGCGGGATATATTAATTCAACAGCAGTTACAGAGAGCTTTAGACGGGAAAAGGAAAAGACCTCTCACCATGACAGAGGATCAATGGAATCTGGATGCCAAAGCACTAAGCACACATTTGTTTATGTCTTGTGGATTATGTGTTGTTTAACATTGTTGGAGAAACATCAGTAGCAAGCTTGTGGAACAAATTAGAAAGTCTGTATATCACCAAATCAGTGACAAACATAATTTACTTGAAGCGACAACTGTACGGTATGAGAATGAAAGAAGGTACAAAGATTGCATATAAATTAAATGTTTTTAACACTCTTATTTTCCAGTTGAGTAGTATGGATGTTAAAATTGGTGATGAAGATAAAGCCGTAAATATTTATGTACTTTACTTGAGTCTTAGGGTCAAGTAGTTTCTTCCATTAGTCTTAGTACAACTGATAGTTTAGAATTTGACAATGTTGTTGGAGCATTATTGTCTGAGGAATTAAGGAATAAAACCAGTCTTGAAACCTCTTCGCCAGAAGCTTTAGTTGTTAGAGGTTGTTCCAAGGAGAAAGGAGAAAAGTCAAGAGGCACTTCTAGGTCTAAGTCAAAGGGCAGAAAGAGTAAATTAAAATTTTGGTACTGTAACAAAGCTGGTCATCTCAAGAAAGATTGTTGGAAGAGACAAGAATCCAAAAATGATAACTCAAAGTCAGAGGCAAACTCAAATAAGTCTTCTAATTCAGATATGATTGATGAGGTCTTCTCTGTTTGTAATATTTCTAAATGTAATGAGGAAAGGTTATTAGATTCTAGTACTTCGCACCATATCTGTCCTCGTAAAGATTGGTTTGCTTCCTATCAAACAGTTAATGATGGAATAGTTCTTTTAGGAGACAATCATTCATGTAAAATTGTTGGGGTTGGAAGTGTTACAATTAAGATGTTTGATGGAGTAATAAGAACACTTACTAGAATGCACTTTTCGGTGATAGGAGAAAGATGAGCGCTGTAACCCTAGGTTTTACCCTAGCTGCCGAAGAAGAACATGGCCGTCAGGACGACCCTGGGCTGGTCTATCATCTTTTGGATGGCCTTATATAGTATTCCAATCCTAAATATTCGTTCTTGAAGCGATCCCACACAGTACAGCAGTCGTTTTTCTCCAGGATCACATCTTCTCTGCGGACAGAGATTTTGAAGGTGGCTTCACTTGCATGTCGGTTATCTGGTCTTGTCCAAATTTCTTTTCTGTAGGGTTTGCAGGTCGAAGACGATGATGCATGCATAGCATTGCATTTCTTGGCCAAGATTTTGAAAGACGACGGCAATGCTTGCAGCCCTCAATGGGTTCAAGGGAGTACGCCGTATGCCAGTCCTTTTTTGGATGCATTTTATTATAATGCGTTTAAACTATATTTTAAACAATCAGTGGGTTTTGGGGCGGCTTGCCTCAATAGGGTCGATCCCCACAGCGGCGAGGATAGGAGGACGGGTCCTTTTCTATTTTGCTGAGGCATTCTTCGAGCATTTCAGCACTGGTCTGCAGAACGTTTTCAGATTGCATGCCTCTTCAGTGCTGGTCATCACAGGGGTAAGGAGAGGAGGGCGAGGTGCATGATCTATTCAAGGCCGGTATTGGCCTATCGTTCTGAAGATGAAGGGTATGATTTTAATACCTGTCTTTCTGATTCGGGATATAAGACAGCTGTAGGAAATTTTCAGATTTTTGTTAAACTGCCCTCTGGAAAAACTTTATCGCTGTGGGTTTTTGCTGAAGATACAGCGGAGACTCTAAAAACCCTGATAGTGCAGAAAGAGGGCTACTCCCCAACTCTTTTTTGCATTCTGCATGAGGGTAAAGTGTTGCATGAGGGTGATAAGTTGAGGGATTGCCAGATTAACAAGAACTCTACTTTGCATGTGATGTATCGTTTGTGGGGGGGAATAGTTGGGAATAGCGGAACAACAGGTCCCTCTTCATACAAAGACGCAGCTCGTTCAAAGGGGCCACAGTCCACAGTAGCTCCACCATCTTCACAACCCAAGCCGTATATTGTGGAGAAACTGGATGTTATCCCATCTCTCGAGGTCAAGAATAAAGAGGTAACACAACTCTTCAGTACTCTATAAACACATGCTCTCATCTGCCGTTTTAATGGTTTTTGGGCCAGATCTTTTGATCTTCATAACTGGATCTATACACACTGGACAACAAATTGTCAAATTCTTTTATGTTCCAAAGGATTTTTTGTTGTACAGTTTGAATCAAAGGAAGACTATCAGAAGATCATTGAGCAGGGTCCTTGGTTTTGGGGGAGAGCGGGGCTATTCTTAACCCCCTGGTTCCTTGAGTTTGATGCCAACACTATGGTGGTCACCAAAATGCCGGTATGGGTGCGGCTGCCAAACCTGCCCCTTCCTTTCTAGCATCACCTAGTACTGGAAGACATTGGCAATCTGCTTGGGAAGTTCATTAAAAGTGATTCTGATCTGAATGAGCAGGGGTTATTTACTTATGCAAGAATCTGTGTGGAGATCGACCTAAGCAAAGGTCTTCCTGATAGAGTCCAGCTGATATATGAAAAGCATAAATTGATCGAGGCATTGGACTATGAAAATACTGCTTTTAGATGCAGATTTTTCCATCTGACAAGACACTTACAAGATTCGTGCCCTCTTTCAAAACGGTTTCCCAAAAAGAAACAGGGGATGCATCTAAAAAGCAAAACATGGCAGGCAGATTATGCTCCCTCTATTGATGAGGATTCAGAGGGTGAGGAGAGCGAACCAGAAGAACAACAAAAGGACGAGGACAATGAGGAAATAGTGCATATAGCGGAAACAGTGGAGGCACGTCATTTAGAATCAACAAATGTCGGTAAGGAAACAATCATGGAGCAACAAATGGCTACTTCCTTAACCGGGGTCAAAGCGTGCACATGAATCAGAAAATTCAGATTCAGATAAAGATAAAATGTCTGTTCAGCCAGCAGTGGAGCAGACGAGTAAAGAACTGATTGTAGTAGCACCTCAGAAGGGGGGATGGACAGAAGTGAAAACAAAGAAGAGAGGGAAGAAAGGGAAATTAGAGGATTATTATAAAATCCCTAATTCCTAGAAAACTCATGTAATATTATTGTTTTTTGTTATCTTTTCTGCAGACCTATGGTCTTGTCTCGGATGTGCTTATGCACCTACAGAATGTAATTTTGTATCGCCTCGGCTTGAAATAAAATTACGCTTTTTTTTCTTGGAAAAAAAATAAATAAGAACACTTACAGATGTTATACATGTACCTGAGTTAGAGAAAATTTTAATTTCTTTGGGAGTCTTGGATTCTTGTGGTCATGTACATGCACATCTTCCTGGGCATCAATTGCTATATGCATGTAAATGCATGTACATGCACATCTTCTTGGGCATCAATTGCTATATGCAATTTCTATAACTCAATCTGCTATTTTCTTTTGAGATGGTTCATCGTGTACTTATTACTTAGAGACTCGCCTTCAAAGTATCTACAAGTTTCCCATTTTGAATGGAGTAGTGGGTAACATCTATGAGAGTTTGAATGCCTTTTACAAGTTGTTAACACCTTACGGATGCCCCTTTTCAATTTCCTCGGTCTACCTGTTTCTTTAGCTGCTTACACCTTACAGTGCCTTAGTTGTTTTCCTTACCACGTTGCAGGAACGCACAAGAACTTGCATGCATGCCTGGATGAGTTCCTTTTTGGTATATATTAGTTAGTTGTGTTCCTTTTTAGTGTATTAAAATTTGAATGTAATGCTTAACAAAATTTACAAAGTGGCACCAATACATATAGTGGAAGTAATGTACTTGACTTTCATATGTGTTTTGCTATTTTTAAAATATATCGTGGGAAGCAACCTAATTATTGCAAGATACTTGTTGCAAGTTGCACATCAATATTAAATACGACTTTATTTTATCAATACATGAATAGGTCAAAGATCAAAAACTTCGGAAAATATATTCACGGCTCTAAAATGGTTGTCTTCGGCATATATCACTACCTCCTACTTACAATGTTATTGATCATGTTTTGTATTTTACATAATAATTAAGAAGCGGAAGCTGCAACAACAACCCTTCTCACAAAAAAATCAATCAATTCTCCATTCGGGAATTCGTACAAATGATTCTCCTACTCTGAATGTCATTTTTCCTTTAGTCATTGACATGGAAGGCGACTAATGCTTTTGAAGGATAAAATAATCCTTTCGAAGTTTGAATTTGATTACATGGAATAGATTTATAGCTATATTTGAGAATAACCTGAACTCTCTTTCGAACTAATTACGTGGAACACTCGGGTGTTTTCAACGGATATGGAGTCGAAATTTATGAATGCTAAAAAAAATTCAAACGCAATTGTGCTCGAGTATACTTCAGTTGGGGAAATGGCCATGCTCTTCTCTCGTGTTAATGGGAAATATACCTCACTAGGCTATCATTATTTCTTTTTTGATACTATTGCTCAAGGTGGAAATCCCACCTTTTCGTTCAACATGAAAGCATGAGACCCCATCTTGACCATCCCTGAATCCCGAGTAACATGTAATCCAATACCTAGTTTCATATTTTCTCTCTTACATGAAAATCCTAAGATAAAAAAATCTAAATATTTGTTTCTAACTCTTGACCTAGCATAATTAATATCAAACACATGTAGTGTACTTGCAAGTAAAGGATTGCATTCTCTACAATCAATCTTTGAGGACTCGGACCATCTATTTTACATGTTGTTGATACATTTTACACAATCGATCTTTGAGGAATGGGACCATAATTAGGGTTGTGAGTCCATATCTTACATGAATATCTTGATTCTCTTTAATAAAAACTAATTTTTTTAGAAGAAAAAAAACTATCCTTGATATTCATATTGAATCAAAGGGCATCTTAAGTGCCTTCCACAGTGGGATTTACAAAAAGTTCTGCAAAGATACAGTCTAGGGCTCAAGCAACCAGAGCTACAATCAGCCACAAAAAAGAAAGCTGTAAAAGTCAAAAGATCTAATAGATCCAAGAGTTCAACAGATGGACATGGTGATCAACTAAATTTAGAAACACAAGGAGAGCCCAGATTAGTGATCCAAAGATGTCACCCATCTTAATCAAGAAGTATATAAGAAAGAAAATACCCAACATTGAACAGTGCCCATAGAAAAGGGAGACTAAAGCTCCAGCACTAGCTCTCAAAAGAGCTGAGTTATACCACTCAAACACAGAGTGTTATCAAAAAATTCTAAAAAGACACAATGACCGGGTTGTAAAAGTAATGCATCTTTGGATAGGAAATCTACTCTCTGGTTGTGCTCCCTGAATACATGACTAATGTCCACACCAGTTGAACAATGGATCAGGTCACTGACTTCAGCACACCAATGAGCAAGATCAATGGAAGAAAGATCTAATTTACCACAGGCCCAAATTATAATGACCAGGGAGTCACCATGTATTTTCTTTAAAGGAAGACCCATCAATTTGGAAACCACAAGGAGGGTCCAAAGGGCCATAAGCTCTGCTTTGGTATTGGTGGAAGGACCACAACCCAACTTGAAGGAGAGCACATGAACTTTACTAATGGAAATAAAGACACCTACCCCACCTTTCGAATTAGCAGCTGCACCATCGAAGAACCCACACGTATAACACATAATTGGGGCAGGTCCAATGTTCTTGAATCTTGACTTTAACCCAGGTACCAGATAGTAATGCATAAAGAAATCAATATGGTGCATAATATCCAAGATCATGGCTTGCTTATTCTCAAAGAGAATTTTGTTCCTACCAAGCCATATGCACCAATACACAAAAAAAGGCAGATAACTGTGAGCTGCATGAGAGGTTTGAGAAGAGAACCAAATCTCTAAACTGTCCCTGAGGGACATCCCGTGCATAGGCGGATCACACTTGAAGAGATTACAACATCTAGAGAAGACATAAACTATGAAATAACAATCAGCAAAAACATGATGAATCGTATCCTCACCTGCCCTGCACAACTCGCAGATGCTTAAACCCGACCAACCTCTTTTCATTAGGTTGTCCCATGTAAGAATTTTACCATGGATTAACAACCAGATAAAGTATTTAATCTTCCAAGGGAAAATGCACTTCCAAAGGTGTTTAGAAAATAAATCCTTGACTAGAGATAACATTGAACTTACCATTAGCTCGTAAGCCAGAGCAGTAGTTACATTCCCTTCCTTTTTATTGTAAGTCCAAAGGAGTTTTTCAGCATCTTTCTTTAGTCTGATACCCCCATACTCTACGCCCACCTCATAATCATTCCAGAACTAAACCCAAACACCCCCCAAATTCAAATCTTCCGAAGATAACCAGTAATTCGATGAGGCAGGAAAAGGATTTCGAGCATGCTGAAGCGTCATGATTCAAAAATCATGCAAATAGACAATAAGATCCTGTGGAAGGAATGGGGATGAATAAGTGCCAATAATTGGGTCAGAACCCACAAGACTATCACTGCCATTTCCACCCTTCCATCCCAAAGACCTTCCCAGCCACGTGAGAGTATGAAGAAAACCATTCCAGATGACCGAGGGGCCTCTGACAAAGAAGCATTTGGACCTAAGCCAACTTTCCAAAGTTAGATTCTTCAAATATTTTGTAGCGATCACCTGGGACCATAAGCGCTTCCCATTAAGTACCATCCACAAGGATTTGAATCTAAGGGAAATACTTAACCAATCCAGATTTTTAATCCCCCAGCCACCATAATCAAGAGGTTTTGACAGAGATTGCCAATCCATGAGATGAAACCATTTGTTGTCCCCCCAGGATCCCCACAAAAAAGAGAAAATTAATTTTCTAAGCTTGTTTAAAATAGATTTTGGGAGGAGGACCAGTGCAAACCAGTAAACAAGCAAACTAGTAAGTACAACCCGAATGAGCACCAACCTTCCTCCAAGCGAGAGGAACTTATTGGACTAGAGGTAGATCCCTTTTTCAAACTTTTCAAGCAGCCAGTGCCAATCCTTAACCTAATAACCAAGCAGTTTAATAAAAAATCCCAAGTACTTAAACCCAAGTTGTATGGGGTCTGCTTTGAAGGGAAAGAAGCACTGAATGTTTTGTAAAATCCCCATATCCATTTCATTGAACAAAAAACTGGATTTATTCAAACTAATACTCATACTAGAAGATGAACGTAAAGTTTCCAGTAGTACATCAAAATCCATCCATTCCATCACAGTTCCCATACCAAAAAGAGTCACATCATCTACAAAAAGTAGATGGGTCAAATATAAAGTGTCCGAAATATTGATGCCCCGGATCTTACCTTTGGCCTTTGCATCTTTGATTAGAAGACTGATCCCTTCGATGACCAAAATAGACAGTAGAGGGGATAAAGGACAGCCTTGCCTAATACCTCTCGTAGCAGTGAAGAAGCATGTAGGAGTACCATTTACCAAGATTGCAAAGTTTATCGTGGTTACACATCCCATTATCCAATTAACACCTCCCAAAGGGACCCAATCTGAAGGAGTATGCGTCTCAAGAAGGTCCAATTGACCCTATCAAATTCTTTTTCAAGATCTAGCTTCAAAACCAGGGCACAAGTTCTTTTAGTCTTGAGGGTATGGGGTGCTTCCTGGGTGATACCAATGGGCTCTGCAATCTGCCTGTCTCAAAAAACCAAATTGTTCAGGAGAGATGACTTTGTCAAGGAACGACTTGAGTCTCAGAGAAACAATTTTGGATATAATCTTGTAGATAAGGTTACACATAGAGATAGGTCTGAAGTCCAGAAAGGATAAGGCTTATATTTTTTAGGGATTAGAGAAATAAAGGTAGAGTTTAGGGCACAGTCCATTCTACCCTCAACCCTAGAAGATTCGACAGCAGCAAGAAGATCTCCCCACACAAGATAAAAAAACCCAAGGAAAAATTCTACTGGCCAGCCATCCGGACCTGGGCTTTTATCCCTTTTTAAGGATTTGAGAGTTGATTCCACTTCACCAAGAGAGATCATAGATGTGAAATCATTAGAGTCTTCCTCTGACAGGAAAGCACATAAGAGTTTAGTCACCTGCAATTAATCAGCAATATTATATTTGTGGTCATCTTTGAAGATCTCTGAGAAATGTATGACACCCATCTCCTTTAGCTTGGACTCATCTTCCACATATTCATTCTCCTCATCTTTTAGGGCCCAAATAGAGTTATGATTCCTTCGAGCTGAAGCAATCGAATGGAAGTACTTGGTATTCACGTCTCCCATCTCTGCCCACTTAGTCCTACTCTTGAGCATCCAAGTCATGATTTCAAGTGCTATAAGATTTTCCTTTCTACCTCTCAGTGCTTTCAGAGATTCCAGATCCTCCACTAAGAAAATGCCAGAAGAATTTGAAGCAAGTAAGGAATGGATTTTTCTTTCCACTTCACTCACTTCATAGTTCTTTTAGCTGAACGTTTCCGGACCCAATCCTTAACCCGAACTTTAAGGGATTTGAGTTTAAGGGTAAGATCCTTCATAGCATCCAGTATAGTATTCGGAACCCACGAGGTCCAAAAATATTTTACCATAAGACAAAAATCATCCTCCATTAGCCAGGCTCGATTAAATTTAAAAGGATGATTATGAGCAGAGGCTTGGCTTCCCCAATCCATATATATAGGGTAGTGGTCCGATACTTATGACTAAACGGTCCAGACACAATGACGGAGCAGAGCTAAAACCAGGGAAGAAGAGATCAAAAACCAATCAATCGTTTACTGATTCCATCTGCACCTCCCCTACCATTTCTCCACGTTGGACCTGCACAAGGAGGGGCCAAATAACCTAGCCCATTATCTGCAATAAGTTAGTAGAAGTAATGTGCAAGGGGGTCAAGGCAGGATTTATTCCCCCAAATTTCAGCTGCACCAACAGTAAAATTTAGGTCACCTTCCGGAACATGATTAGGAAAAAGCAGTAAACCCCCATCTATCACCTTCCGCCAGAACGATTCTCTATTTTTATAAGGACCATAACAATTCAAAATTGAGAGCGGGGAAGAAGAGTCTCTAAAGAAAGCATGTACCAAAATACCAACCATTGTTTTGAAAGCCTTACATCTAACAAAAAGAGGGTTCCAACCTGTTAAAAGTCCACCAAAGAGACCAAGATAACTGATGGCACAAAATTCCCAACCTGGCATAAGCTTGGAGAAAGCCCAAAGGGCTGGGTAAGAGCTACACAAGGTTTCTTGAACTAGAATCATATTCGGTTTTAGAGAGCAAAAAAGAGAGTGGAGGGTTCTTTGCTTGGCTAACCCTCCAAAGTCACGAATATTCAGAGAGACGATGCACATTAAGCAACATCATCTATGGGGGAAAATTCTCTAAGTGCATGAGTAAGGGAGAGAGAATGGTTCTTGATCACATATTTGATTCTGACAGATAAAGGGGTGAAAGGCAAGTGATCCTGGCACAGATTTGAATTTTCAGGAGGCTTCTTCCTTTTCTTCCGGATTGTTACGTTTTGAAAACGTATAGAGTCGAGGGGCAAAGTGGAAGGAGAGACAGGTGTCTTGCCCAAGAAAATCGCAAGATATTTCATCAGGGTAGGATCCGAGAAGGCAGGTTCGGTACAGGGGCTACAGGGTGGAGAGGTCAGGAAAGGAGACAGATCCTTTCTAGAAAGAGGAGGGAAATCCTCAGGCGTGAAAAGAGGGGTATCGATAGGAGCTTCCACCTGGGGCTGATAAAGAACTGTATCAGTCAAGCAAGGGTTTGACATTGAGATCGGCGAGGTTGACAGAGCTAGGGAGGGGGAGGGCTCCACCTAGGAATCTACAGAGAGTGAAAGGGGTGCCGACTATGCACCCAGAGACTTAGAAGCTTCATCCTCGACTGACTAAATAACAAGAAGTTCATTTATAGAAGCATCATCAAATAACGAGAGTGAACGAGAATACATACTGTCTTTTGCATTCTGAGGAGTAGCCATGAAAGGCGGAGAAGGAGAAAAGGCCTGTGCAGACGGAGAAGGGGAGTCATCATCCTTCAAGGAATTCACCAAACCCTTCATCAGCCAAGGACATGACCTCCTAAGATGCCCCACCTCATGACATCAGTTGCAACAAAAGGGGACATTTTGATAGTCCAGCTTTAGTGTAAGAAGACAGTCTTGACACAAAATTTCCACTTATGCAGGCAGTCCCTGAGAAATATCCATCTCAACCAAAACTTTTTCCTTCCTTTTATCGAAAACCTACTGGAAATAATCCTTGAGCACCACAAATCTCCCAATCGTATTAGCAATGCCCTCCAACAGACCCTTACTCCACAGAGGAAAGGGCAGAGCCGTCAGGATAACCCAGAGGTGGCGCTTTACCACCCTCTCATGCAGAGGCTCAAATGCCACATGTCATCTATTCAAAACAAACGAGCCTTTTCCAATCATCCATAAATAATTAAGAACAAGTGAAGCATGATCAAAGTTCCAAGAAAACAAAGACAAGCCACCCTTTCACCAGAATGCTAATTTTTGGAATATAATTGAGTAGAGGCTTCCAATGAGTGGTTTCCTAGTCAACCCAATATTTCTTACCCAGGAGACAGTACTCCAGTCTACCACTGAGTGCTCTATTCCAAAGAACCTCGACCCACTCCATGTACACATCGTGCCCGAGCACATATCTGAAACAACCACCCTGAGCCTTAATGGCCTTTTCTTTTCGCTTAATGTAGGGATGAGAAGACACCTCACGACGAGGAGAATTTCCAACCCATGCCTCAAAAACTGGCACCTGAGAATCAAAGTTAACCATGCTGGCGCAAGAGGGTCAGACCAGCCAGAGAAGAGAAACAAGAACCCAACCAAAACCAAAACAACCGGAATCAGAGCACGGCCCAAAACCACCACCAAGAGAGAGGGAACACAAACCCAGAAGGAGAAACCGCCAAACTGACATAGGGACAGTGAACAATACCAAAAAACAAGGCACAAGAAGCTACGCAAACCATGGGACCAAAACCAAAACAACCGGAACCGAAACATGGCCCAATACCACCACCAGGAGAGCGCGAAACAGAAACCCAGAAGGAGAAACCGCCAAACCGACACAAGGACAATGACCAACAACAAAAACAAGGCTCAATAAGCTGCGCAAAACATGGGTCATCAACAAAAAAGAACCCATCGCTTCTCATGGGAGGCCAAGAATGATTACCGACAAAGTCCACCCAAATGCCAGAACGACCGTCAGACATAAAAAAATAGACAAAGGCTTTAAAATTATCAAGGAAAAGCATAACCCCAAAAATCAAGAGTAGTAACCAATGCACCAGACCCAGTCCACTAAAACCAGAAATCACTGAAAAAGACACAGCTAGAGAAGAAAAACTTCCCCCTTTTTTAGGACATGGTTGGTACTAGTCCCCCATGTCAGGGGATGGACTCCATGCATGCACTGGACCCAAGAGCCAAAGACCTCGGACATGCGACTCAAGAAAAACTGAAACCTTGCAGCCAAAAACATACATGAAGGTGCTAAGTGTTCCTAAGCTTACCAGGATGGTCCAAATTAGTAGAAACTGGTCCTTCGCAGAGGAAAAGGCAATGAGGGCTTGCACCATGGTTGTTCCAGAGCACCGAGAGGCATCACAAACCCTACCTTCTTCAGTTCATATTCAAAGTGTGATCTTTAATAAAAACTAATTGTATTTACAGTTTTAACAACACGGATATATCATAACATTCTAATGTAACTATATACCAAATAACCCAAGAAAGCAAGTTATTATTGATTTCCACTCACTCAAAATGTCGAATGTTGGAGTCCTCGTATAATGTGATATAATGTGGAATCCTGGTATAATGTTATTACCGTGAGTGTTGATTCTAACTTGGGATTAAATCCATGATTCTAAAAGGCAGACTTATATTCAAATAAAATACATAACTTATAAAAAATAATGTAAATATTTATTTATAAAATTAAAAAATTAAAAAATTTTCATACTAATTACAAATTTTGAAAAGATGTTATATTAAGAAAATTATTTTTTATTTTATTTTTACGCTGATAGGCGTAATTATAGTATTAAATTTTCCCCTATACACGATCGCATGCTTTTAATCAGTAATTAGGTTTGCGCTGCCCAGATTGAAGGAAATCGGATATTCTTTGTCCGTGTACCAAACTGGATGGCCAGATTTTCTCTATGCATGGGAGTGGAGTGCAAAGGGTTTTGGATTAACTAAACAAGAGTGTGTTACTTGAATTAACTAAATAGGAGTGTGAAGAGTGTTGGATGAACTAAACCAGCTGGCACTTGAAGTTTAAGGGACGCGAGCGCATAGGTACACTGAGGAAAACGAAGGGGTTTATCGTTGTTCATATTTCTCACTTTGTTTACAAGTGTGGCATTTAGCTCTGGCGATGGGGAAAAGGGCAGAGTAGAAATTGGGAGCTCAGAGGCAGAGCAGCTAGGGGGTTTGAGCACGGGACCTTCGATTCCAGTTATTGAGCAAGATAACAAGACTTGTCATCTCAATCTCTCGGACGAGCTGTTTGGAGGCGCAAAGGAATCCTGCGGTGCTGGAAAGGCTTTGTGCCAGGACTGTGCTTTGGTGCTGTAAGTTTTTATCCCAATGTCCTAAACCTGTATTAAAATTTCTGGGTGTTTTTGTTTCTTCATCATCTGTTTATGGTTTTCCTGTAGAAACATTATTATTCCAACAGTCTTGGAGCCATGGGGAAGTTAAGACTTTAGTTATGTGAAAGCAAATCAGTATCAGTTTTGTGAGGGGAATGCCTAAATTATTTGTTTTTTCAGGTCTTGGGGATCACTGTATTTGGCATGGCATATATGTTTGTGCATGATGGCCTTTTCCACCATCGTTTTCCTTTGGGGCCTATTGCAGATGTCTCGTATCTTCAGAGTGTTGTAGCTGCACATCAAGTTTATCAATATTCTTCCTCTGTGAACAAGAAAAAACACAGAAAATGACTGAAATAAAGCTGATCATATTGTCCACATGTTGGAATTCAATTGTAGCTGCACCATGTAGATAAGTTTGATGGAGTTCCTTATGGTCTTTTCCTTGGACCCAAAGTGAGTCGCATCATTGCTGCCCAACTTCTTGTATTTAGT
Organism: Pseudotsuga menziesii; assembly: GCA_001517045.1. Taxonomy (NCBI): domain Eukaryota; kingdom Viridiplantae; phylum Streptophyta; class Pinopsida; order Pinales; family Pinaceae; genus Pseudotsuga; species Pseudotsuga menziesii. Next base: position 28,117 of record LPNX011154324.1, on the reverse strand, counting down.
GAATCAACTTGTTTTGGTTATTGTTCTTCTGGTTATTTATTATGGAGTGAGCTAAATTTTAGAAGTTTATTTGTAATGATTTTTTCGGTAAAAATTCTAATCAAAATTCAGCAAGATTTTTCCGCTTTAGTTCTATGATTTCCTAAAGTGACCATTCCTTTTCCTATAATTTTGGCAGAACCATGTCTCCAAAGTAGAAATTTACTCCTTTAGGCTTCTTTAAGTTTTAAGAAATATCCTTTGTCACCTGTCATGTGCTTAGAGAATCCACTGTCAATATACCATTCACCTTTCTTGTTATATACAAGTAGTGCTAGTTTGTAGTCTTCACAACTTGATTGACCCAGATTTTTTTTCCAAATCTTCTTCGATTGATAATATTTTTGCAGTGAGATTGTTTTCACAATTTTTGGTTCCATGTCCATAGTTTCCACATTGTTGGTACTCATGTTTTGTATTCAAAGAACTGAATAATTTGGGTTCTTTTGCGAAACTTTAGTCTGTATTTTAGCATCATTCCTTTTGTAGGAATTTTTATACTCTCTAGAGTATTTTCTTGGATGCACTCTACAGTTCACCGCTTTGTGGCCAAAGTTTCTAAAAACAAAATAGTTTCCAATAAAGATATTTTAATACCTTTTGGATCAAAATATTCCTGTTTGTATATGGTTGATACTTGGAGAGGAGGTCCCCCCTTTTTCATAATTTTGTTCTTCGTTTAGCATGGGATTGTTTACTACATTTACATAGCTTCTGATGTTTGTTTATAGTCTTATGTAGTCTTCTGGAATCCCTTATTTCCTACAGAAAATCAGTCAATCATTTGCCTTGTGCAATTCTCCGTTTAAATGAGCGATTTGACCTTCCAATTTTTTACACTTTTCTTTTTGGTGTGCTAGTTGTTTCGTTACTTCCATTCTGAACTTCCTTGTTTCTTCAACTTGTTTGCAAGATGCTCTTTTAAATCCTTTATTTTCTTCCTTGATTGTTCTAATTCTTCGAGAGCACTAATCAATTCTCTTTCAAAGTCTCCCTCTGCAAGTTCTTCTTCCTTTAGTGTTCCATTTGTGGTTTTGGATACATTTATGATCTTGTCATTTTAGCGCTAGACTAGTCTTCTAGATGTTAATTTGTTCACTGAAGACACCCACTCTTATCCAAATTGTTGGTATTAAGTTATTACTATGAGGGGGGTTGAATTAGAAATATCGTAGATATATAAAAAATATGCATATTTTCAGATTTAAAACAATAACATCAATGAGAAGAACATCACACAAATATATGAGAACAAATGTATATCTATATGTATATTAAAATTTACATCAATGGGAGATTATAGTCTTCGATCATGAGAACCCACTCATTCAGATGTTCACTTGATCTCAAGTACAACTTGCGATCTACTAGTACCAACCTGCAACAACTTTTGTCTGTGTAAGCTCCAACTTACAACCTCTAGGAATCAACTGAACAGATATCAGTTTTGTCATGCAAACTGCGACTTGTGACTTCAAGATCATATATGCGGAAGAAATGTGGTATCTAGGTGTGGAAGTGAAAATTTCCTTTTGTTCTCTAGTGCCCACTAGAAGGAGATCGTGATCTCTTGAATTTATCTGTACCCACAGAAAGGATGTTGTTGCACCCATATATTCCTACAACATCCATTGGAAGGAGGTTTGATCCCCCTAATCCGTTCCTCGTCCTGCCTCTATTGATCCCAGTTTTGTCATCATTTTCAGCTGTTAAATTACATGCTTGACATATGTTTTGACATCTTTTTTCTACATTTTTGTCATGCAGCTCGCTATTCAATCCTAGGTACGACTATATTTTGGGTTTATGCAAATTACGGTTTGCTTCTTATTATTTCACAATTCTATTAGTTAAATTCGATGATATTTGATATATTTTAATGTGCGAAATCATTATTGTAGACCATAGTATTCAAAAATCCAATGAACAGACAATGCATCCACCCTAGATATGCATAGAGAATATCCAGTTCATTGTCTAGCTCACCATTCAACCCCCCAAGCCAACCACACGCTGTGTGATGGTAGATTCTCAGGTGTTAAAGCATGGAAACTGTTTATTGTCCATGTGTATCGGTGATGGCATGATCCTCAATCTAGAAGACTCGTCGGCATGCTCCTCTGCTCGACATCGTAACACTAATCCACGTCAAGAAGGACCCTTACGCCACATCACGCACCATGAAGAACCAACGCGCGATGAAGGAGGAAGGAGTGCTGTGTGTTGGCATTTGATCAATTATTTTTCATAAAGGTTGACAAAATTTAGAGAGCAATCGACCACTAAAGGGTCAACCTTCTCACCTCTGTAAAAACTATATATATCAGCCTCCACGCGAGTGCTTAGTTAGTGAATTTTCATATGTAATCAGTCGTTTTTTAGAAACTATGTAATATTGTTCTGCACTTTAATAAAAGTTATGGCCATGTTGTATATGATCGTGTTCGTGTAAGCGTTTAGCAAGTCATCACTCTGATTATTGGGAGGGCCCCTCATCAACCAGAGGTTTTCATTCTTATGTGTATTTTCCTTATCTCTTTCTTTGCATTAGCTTAATTTCATTTATAATTTGTTATGTGATTTGATTTCCTGCAATTGCTCAGTTTATTATTTCCAGTAGCATATATTACATTATAATGATGTGTTGTTAAAGTAGGTTCATTTCCAGAGATAATTAACCGGTTTCGTGCATAGCTTTGCTTTCAGTTTGTTTTCCAGCTTTCCTTTCAGCTTTGTGTTTGGTTTCATTGTTGCAATCAAATAGAATTTAGTTAGTTTAATTCTGTAGGTTTAGTTTTGTTATAGTTAGGGTTGATTCTATTAGTTTATATCTAAGTTTTAGATTTAGTTCAATTACATTTCAGTTTGTCTTATTTTATGATAGGAAGCAATTTCTTTTTATAGATTAGCATAATTTATCCTTTCACAATAGGTTCAGTTCTGTTTATTTATGTTTTGTTGTAAATTCATTTGGTTATAATTCAGTTTGTTTCAATATTGTAAGAGTTAATGATTTCCCTTTAATTATGAATTAGTTTAAGTTATCTCGTTGTTGAATTTGATCAAGTAGGTTTGCTTATCATTCTTTATGCATTTTTTTATCATGTACATGAATCAGCTGATCTTGAAATCATTTAGATTAACTATTTCTTAAATTCTATTGTTTTCTGTATACAGACTCTCATTCAGACTGTGTGTTTGGACGGTCATTCAGACCTTCCTTCCAGCCTATAATCCACCCCTTCATTTGACTTTTAATGTTCTTAATTTGTTTTAAGCATGTTTTCAATTTTGTTTCTTTAGCTTTTTTATTATGTTATGATTGTAGTAATTAGATAATGGTTATGTTTCTCATTTGAAACTTACAATAGAGGAAATTTCAACTCAAAATGGGCCTTTTAACATTGATTCAAATTCCATGTCATCATGTGTTAGCCAATGAAATTGCTTTAAATTTGAAATACCGTATAGGTCTTAAACAGTTTTTTAATATAAATTTGGGGATAGGTATCATAAAAAACTATTTTTTTTGTTTGTAGTTTCGACATATCTCTTCGTGTTTCTACTCAAATTTCGATCGGGAGAGCTCGTTGGATGCGGAATTTAATTCTGCATCCAATGAGTACCCACTTGGCATACTTTTGACGGACCCCGCTACCCCAAAAACAAGAAATACTTGAAAAAACATGATGATGACCCCGCTACCCCGAAAACAAGAAATACATGAAAAAACGTGATGATGATGTCATCATCATATTTTTTCAGGTATTTATTTTTCTTGGGGTAGCGGGGTCCGTCAAAAATATGCCGAGTGTGTACTCGTTGGATGCGGAATTAAATTCTGCATCCAACGAGCTCTCCCGATCGAAATTTGAGTAAAAACACGGGGAGATATGTCAAAAATACAAACAAAAAAGTAGTTTTTTTCTTTTCTTCCTCCAAAATTAATAAATATTATTTTATTATTTTAACTATTATTTTATTAATTCTTTTTAGGAGGTCCATTTTGAGTTGAAATTTCCTGTAATGGGTTATATTGTTTAAAGTGTTATCAAGTCCTCTTTCTATTTTTCACCCTATTCCACCTTAAACATGTTTTGAGCTATGCTTTGTGATTTTGTTTCTTTTGGTTTCTGATTTCCTTATTTAATTCTGTTGTAATGTTTTGTAATCATATTGTTGGTTTGGTTTTATTTATTTCTTTTCATATGGAGTTTAGGGTTAAATGTGTTAATTTATAATATACTAGCAGCTTGTAAATTGATCATAGCAGTAAGACCTGTTCCCTTCACTGTGTGGTTACTAAAGAGACTTGTAGAATAGGATTTAAAGTTATTTTTATTAAGTTTTCTACTTGCTTCTTCTTAAGTTTTCTTTATTAAGTTTCCTACTTACTTCTTCTTAAGTTATTTTAATAAGTTTTCTACTTGCTTCTTCTTAGGTTTTCTTTATTAAGTTTTCTACTTGCTTCTTTTATTAAGTTTTCTACTTGCTTATAAGTTAGGTTCTCCTATTTGTATTTGTGTTCCCTACTTGATAGGTTAGTTGTTTATTTTCAATTAGAAGTTCTTTGTTTATGGAGTAAATAATCATGTTTACTATCACCTGTAACTAGAAATTTCTTAGTTTGCACATATTTGTAGAAGTTAAGTTAGATTTGATTCCATTCAATTTCTTTACTTCTTTTGAAAGTCATTTTGACATCACTCCTGATCCTGTTCCAATCACAGTGAATGATTATCCTCAGAACAATCAAGGAGAGTGGAACTAGATAGTTTAGTTTAGCCGTTATGTACAGTTGTTAGTTGCATGTATAGTCTAATTGTTGCATTTTGTGAAATATATCTAATGTTGTAATTCTGTTTTCTTGTATAGTTAGTTTCTGAAGTTGTTTATAAAAGCTTTCTAATTCTTAGATTAAAAGGTAGAATATTTTATTACCAGGAAGTTTACGTACGTAGAATAGTATTGTTCATATATTTACTTTCCAGTATTTGTTTATAGAGTAGGGTAGTATATCTCGTTGAAAGATCTTTCGATCTTTTCTTTGTTAAAATATTTCCACGACACCTTAGGACCCCTCTACCTTCGCATATATTTTGTGTCAACTCTAAGTTTACCAACCTCGGTCGATAATTAAATATTAGGTGGATTATTTAAGTCATTATAACACCCAACAGCTTCCCTGATAGAAATGTGATTGTATAGAAAGTAGTGCAATGTTCTTCCTTCAAAGTATGCAACTATTGAATTCTTTTGATTTGCAACTCCATATATGCATTAACCAGTTTCCAAAAATGATCTTTATCTACCTCTTTCTCTTCAAGTTACACAACTGTCATAATCATTGATCTGCGTCTTTGTATTTGTGTTAGACAATTTACCAAAACAATTTAGATTTTCATCTATGAGTATGCACTAGACCTTCCTTCCAAAATACGTCTGCGACTTATGTCATAACTTTCCTTCAAAATACAACTGCGCCTTTTATCTGTGTCAGACTTTCCTTCAAAATATGTCTGCATCTTTCACGTCAAACCTTTCTTCAAAATATGTATGTGTCTTTCTACTTCAGACCTTTCTACAAAATACGATGTGTGAATATAACAGTGATATGCACAATTACACTTACTGTTCGCACATCCAAACTTTAGGTATCCTATAAATTAGTGTTGTTCATCTCACACTGCAGTTATGCTCCAAAAGAATATTCATTTGCGATCAACGAGCCATTGATATCCTGAAAAACAAAGACTCTAAAGCTAATCAAATAGTTAGATCTTCCTTGCTGAATTATTATGATTTGCGCCTGTGTATATGCATCATCCAATTTCCCAAAATTATTTTGATCTGCGTCTTCCTCTTCAAGTTACACAATTGTCGCAATCATTGATCTATGTGTTTGTATTTGTGTTAGACAGTTGCCTAAAAAAATTTAGATCTGCATCTATGAGTCTGCACCTGAATATCTGTGTCAGACCTTCCTTCCAAAATACATATACGTCTTATGTGATAACTTTCCTTCAAAATATTCTTACATCTTTTATCTGTGTCAGACCTTCCTTCAAAATTTGTCTGCATCTTTCATGTTAGACCTTTCTTCAAAATACATCTACGTCTTTTTGCATCTAACCTTTCTACAAAATAAGGTGTGTGAAGATAATTGTGATCTACATAGTTATCCTTACTATTCATATATCCAGAACTTGGGTATCCTATCAACTAGTGTTGTTCATATCGTGTTGCGGCTCCACTCTAAGAGAATATTCATCTACAATCAATGAGCCATTGATACCCTGAAAAAAAAGACTCTGAAGCTTTTCAAATATTTATATCTTCATCTTCCACAAGCTTACTTCACAATGATCATCTCTTTCCTATTTATAACCTTCTTGACTCAAGAGATGTGTCCACTTGTGAAGTCCATTTACTTCAGATATCATCATGTTGGATTTCATATCTAACAAGTTTAATGTTTGCATCGGTGTGCCACATTTGTAATTCATGTTTGTAATTTAAGACACACATATGCCTCTAACTTGTGGGACTATTGAACACACAATTTTCTTAATTCACAAGTCTCATACTAGTGGTTATTTACAATTATTCTTTTAGTACACAAGTATGCGTGCAAATGCAACCAATATCATTATGGTCCCTGGACCGCTTAGGCTTTGATTTCTAGTCCATCTTTTTATCTCTTGACACTTTTGATCTATCTTGTATGTCTTTCACCTTGTCCATATATTCAGCTTGGATCTTTGATCTTTGACCTTTGACATCAATGACAATATATATTCAAAATGGGTTTTGTTTTCTATACAAGACAAGTTAATGTAGGTTTCATAAGAGTTTATTCCTTTTCTAGTGTCTCACTAGAGTTTTCACCTCTCGTGCCCTTGATAGTTCCATGTTATTGTTCTTCCTCATTCCCTTGTTGACGTGTCACTTTTTCCACTCCTCTTCCCTTGCTAAATGACATTTCCACGTCATTCCTTTGCTGGCGCTTCACTTAGTTTTTGTGCCTCTAGATTATTTTTCTAGGAAATATGAATCTACAATATATGTGACGATTTTTGACGCATCTGCAGGATATTGTCATTTTCTTTTAAGATGATTTATTGCAAACCTCAACTTTTGGTTGCTTTGAAGTTTGTAACAAAGTTCTCCCCTAATCAGTTTTTCTCATATTGTTTTCACGTTTTATATTATATCAGAGCTTGGATTTGTGCATTTCGTTCTTCAAATTGCATATACCAAACAACATAAATTTGCTTGTAACTTACATGATGTTCTTGAAATTGATCTTGGATGTCCTTCAAGTATAGTCATCTATTGGTCGACCATTATTATCACCGCCATGATAAGCTACTCTAGTCAATCCATTCCTTTAAACAAAAGTATATCTGAGAGAAAGATTTCATTTCAACATAAGAAGCGACCCTTGGTGAAAGGTATTTTTATGGAAACAAGCTGAATACAAATATAAATTTGACATGAATTGAATGCAAATTCTTCTTAATATTACGCGTGATTTGTCAATGAATAAGACCCCTTTGTAATGACACAGTCACCTATTTTCAACACATATTATACCAGATAACCTTAAATGAAGTTGATTGTAACATGGTATCTTGATTGAGACGGGGCCAAAGCCCATTGATTAACCAACAACCAGATCCGTCGAAAGCAAAGGCAGCTTCAAAACCCAACAATTTGAAGTGTTTATTGAATACAGTGGTTGAAAATGGAGGAAACTGGAGTGTTGGCCAATGGGAAGTCTAACAGGTAGCATGTGAAGTGTTGTAGCTTGCATGCATTGACACCTAGAAGTTCCTTGGTAGGTGTGAAGTTCTTTGGCAGGTGTGCACTCCGTGTAGATGCATAGAAGGCCCATTCATTGTATGCAGTGATATGATATAATTTGTGCAATAATACAAAACATTCTAATAATGTAAGGGAACTAATGCTAACGTATAATATAATTTGTACAATCATACAAAACATTATGACATTTAATGTAAGGGAACTAATGCTAACAGGGTTGTTAGCATTAGTACAAAAAATATAAGATAGGTACAATACCATCAATTTAAAAAGGATTAAAGTTTTGAAAGTACAAGTTGCCCACTTGCTTGCCCTTGCCTCGATATGAGGCCAAATAACGCCTCAATTTTTTTGATTCGTCAAAATAAAGTCTAAACTTAAAAATTAACTTAAAACTTAGGATATGGGTGAAATAAATAGCTTTGTTTTTCATTCATACTTAGGATATATGTGAAATTCATATCTTTGATTTGTGTACAGACATTTTGAAATGACGACAAGCCCTTTCATAGAGTCCTTGCCATAACCTGAAGGAAAGGACTAATAACTCATATGCAAGATGATGATTGAACCATTTGTATTTTGGCCACAACTGAACGATCAATTATGTACATGACATAAATAATGGGAGTTCAATCTCTATATGTATTGCCACATAGAAATCCCAACATTAATGCTATCACTTGCGTATATGACGATATCAAGATTGCCTAAATATACAAGTTCTTATCGATGGTTGGCCATAGATATTCCAAGTAACTTTGTTCACAAGGATTCCTAGATTACAATATGATGTACAAACAAAGAAACAGATTCGATTCAATGTAAGTTAGGAAACCCCACACTTGGAAAGAAATCTTGTGAATTCATGCAGTCTTTGTAGATTTTGTATAACACATTCTGAAATAATTCTTGTGAATTCAAGCAGTGTTTGCAGATTCTGTAGGGTCCTTGGTTGTCTTAGCTGTGGCCTTCACTAGTTTGTCAAGCTCTTCAACCCCTCCCACCATTTCAACTTCCTGCAAGGACCAGACAACTCATAAATTAATAACTTATAAAACTGGATTCATCCTTCTTATAACATAACTTCATGGAGCATTTTGATTATGCAATTTCAACAAATTGCAACTACAATTTCAACAATTCTGGCTGAATTTTGATCAGAATTTTTGCCAAAAAAATGGTACAAATAAACTTCTAAAATTTAGCTCACTCCATAATAAATAACTAGAAGAACAATAACCAAAACAAGTTGATTCACTAAATACAAGGAGTTGGGCAGCAATGATGCGACTCACTTGGGGTCCAAGGAAAAGACCATACAGAACTCCATCAAACTTATCTACATGGTGGAGCTGCAATTGAATTCCAACATGTGGACAATATGATCAGCTTTATTTCAATCATTTTCTGTGTTTTTTCTTGTTCACAGAGGAATAATATTGATAAACCTGATGTGTAGCTGCAACCCTCTGAAGATACGAGACATCTGCAATAGGCCCCATAGGAAAACGATGGTGGACAAGGCCATCATGCACAAACATATATGCCATGCCAAATAGAGTGATCCCCAAGCCCTGAAAAAACAAATAATTCAGGCATTCCCCTCACAAAACTGATACTGATTTGCTTTCACATAATTAAAGTCTTAACCTCCCCACGGCTCCAAGACTGTTGGAATAATAATGTTTCTACAGGAAAACCATAAATCGATGATGAAGAAACAAAAACACCTAGAAATTTTAATACATGTTTAGGACATTGGGATCAGAATTTACAGCACCAAAGCACAGTCCTGGCACAAAGCATTTCTAGCACCACAGGCTTCCTTCGCGCCTCTGAACAATTCGTCTGAGAGATCGAGATGACAAGTCTTGTTATCCTACTCAATAACTGGAATCGAAGGTATCATGCTAGAACCCCCTGGCTGCTCCGCCTCCAAGCTCCCAATTTCTCCTCTGCCCTTTTCCCCATCGCCAAAGATGAACACCATGCTTGTAAACAAAGTGAGAAATATGAACAATGATAAACCCCTTCATTTTCCTCAACGTACATGTGCGCTTGTGTCCCTTCGACTTCAGGTTCTGGCTGGTTTAGTTCATCCAAAACTCTTCACACTCCTGTTTAGTTAATCCAAAACCCTTCGCACTCCACTCCCATGTGTAGAGAAAATCCAGCCATACAATTTGGTACACGGACGAAGAATATCCGATTTCCTTCAATCTAGGCCGCGCAAACCTAACTACTAATTAAAAGCATGCGATCGTGTATAGGGGAAAATTTAATACTATAATTACGCCTATCAATGTAAAAATAAAATAAAAAATAATTTTCTTAATATAACATCTTTTCAAAAATTTTAATTAGTATGAAAAAATTTTAATTTTTTATTTTTTTTAAAATAAATATTTACATTATTTTTTATAAGTTAATGTATTTTATTTGAATATAAGTCTGCCTTTTAGAATCATGGTTTGTGTTATCCCTAAAGTTGAACCTAGACTACGGGATTCAAGCTTAAGGAAATCTTTGTTCAAAAATGCATAAATCAAATAAAATCAAATTGAAAACACAGGCTGGTATCAAACTAGGGCTAATGGAATCTATAGTACTAGAAGGCACTAAGCTAGTATTACTTGTTTGTACAGCTTACACAGTTCTTATACTAATCAAAACTACTTTCTTTTGATCGGGTAAAATCATGCTTGCAGTGAAGCCATACAAGTATCTGAATACATAATGAAAATATTGATCTGTGGATTAGCAAAATGAAAACGGGAACAACCATCATCAATTGTATGCAATTTTGATTTTCGTATTTATCATAAAATGTATACTGAAACCTTGAATCGATAAATTCCTTGATGTAGTCAGCTACCAGGTCATACCATTTTCTCAGTTTTGGATTATCAAACCCGTCCTTATTCTCAATCCCGATATCGAAAGACAGCTGAAAAGGGCTTTGAAAGGACAAATCCTGTATTTTGACCTGTACAGCAAATTCTTTTAAAAAAATGACTTTAGATTCCGAGTTACATGAACTTGACTTTAGATAAGAAGACAAAATGGAAGAAAAATTTTCATCTTTTTCCTCATCAGTGTACATATCACTCCATTCCTTAAAATATTTAATGGAAAGAGAATCTGCCCTAAAATTTGTCTTTTCCATCCATGTCTTTAGAAATATAAGCCAAAAACCTGGTAATGATCTAATTGACCCAACAGACAAATCTTCAACCCAACTTTTACACTTTCCCTGTAATGAATCATAGAATAATCTAATGAAGACATCTTCATGTTTAACTCTGAGTAACTCTGTAAAGTCATGGAAATTAGATATGTGTTTCACAGCTAAACTCAAATCTTCTCCATTGAATTTAGGACCATTTCTCAACAAATATTCATCCGAAGGAAGACGATTCGGAAAACCGGGAAGTTCTGCAAAATCTAGGCATGCATACCTTGAAACAATAGTAGCCGGATCAGAAGTCCTCATTAGTCAAATGAAATCATCATCTAAGCTTTAAACTCTTGTAAAATCACCTCTAGATTCTTCGAACATGGAGTCGCCCGGTGAATAAATATGTAGTCCAACTAATGCCCTGCTCCTGTCCACCATCAAGAGCTGGCTCTGATCTTTGTCATTCTTTCCCGGGGAAGATATCTTCACTCCTCCATCCCCGGCAACGGCGCCAAAAGATGTTATCCCTAAAGTTGAACCTAGACTACGGGATTCAAGCTTAAGGAAATCTTTGTTCAAAAATGCATAAATCAAACAAAATCAAATTGAAAACACAGGCTGGTATCAAACTAGGGCTAATGGAACTTACAGTACTAGAAGGCACTAAACTAGTATTACTTGTTTGTACAGCTTACACAGTTCTGGTATAAAATCAAAACATCACACAATTTACAATAAAGAAAACTGGTGTATGTCACAGACTGGTAAATACAAGTATTTATACAAAGATCAAAGCATTTAAGTGAAGGCTGGTATGAATCAAAGCTGCAAGAAAATCAAACAAATGCTGTATAACATGAAATCAATCACAAAGTTCAATATCCAGGTACTATGATCCTAAATCATGAAGTGAAACTGTCAATGTTTGTAAAAATAAAAAGATAACTGTCATCTCACGATAAGAATTATTGTAATGGAATATGAATGACCATATACATAATAGAATTATCAGAGAGACAATTTATATAACACAAGGACAAATCATCATCAAGTTTATTCAAAACTAGAACCTGTCATTGAAGCTGCAAAATGCTCATGCTACACAGGTGCGCTTACAAATGATCAAGCATTCCTCCCGAAACTGCCAACCCCTCCTATGCTTCCTTCTGAAAGGAAGAACTCCCTTTCTCGAGACCCAAATCATTCAATTTATAACAATTTACCGGATAAGAGCTGTTACCAGCTTCTTTGGATAAGATTTAACATACAACTAAATATAGAGGCAATCTTTAATTGTTAGAAGGCATCGTGAGATTCTTTTTAATGAAATTTCCTAGATTTAAATCAGAAGGCCACCTCATGCCTAAATAAGCGAATCTAGTCCTCTTCCCTTGGAATACTCTGCCACCAATCAATTTCCTGTGCATAAACGATCAATACAATCTCGGAACTTTTGGTTAACTGCTGATTTTGTATATAGAACATAAAAAGTCTGCCATTTGCATCATTTATTAGTTTAATTGACACCAGTCTCCATAAGCCTAAACTTGTGGGTAATTGACACGCGAAGGTTTTAAATTTGGACAAATGCCTCCATCTTGGTTGGTCCATGGAACATATACCAATTCGATTGATCTTGCAATAATAATGTAATCACACTTGATATACTCTGTAATCATTACCAATGTTTTGTACGATCTCCTCCATTAATCTTTCTTTGGCAACGATAAGTGATTTTCATCCGGTTTGGGGTCTCTGTCACACGAGCAATTGGTATATAAGCATGTCTCCCATTAACTGGCCCACAAGTAAAACCTGTATATCCTGCCATCGCTCCATGAACAACACTTTGAGAAAGAAGTGTACAGTAGACATTGTCTGAGGCATTGCTTGGGATTGCACGAACCATGTATGTTGGATCGATGTACTTCAAGGTCATTTCCTTGTGTTCCTTCCCAATCATATAATCTTTGAGCTTTTGAGAGAGCCATAAGCCAACATCAAGGAGTAATCAGTTTCCTGAGGCATCACATGAATCCATATTTTGCACACTCTCAGCAACAAGTTCCTATCCAGCGCCTTCGGCTACACCTATAACCATGTGTCCATTTTCCTTCAAGAGTTTTTCAACGAATTCATAAAGGCCAATATGTGCAAGCTAGCAATCCATGCTCTCTACTAATACTTGATAATTTACTAGGTTTGGCAAGCAACTGTGGTTTATAGAGCGTGCAACATTCCCATACTTGGTAGCATCAATAACATATGGTTGTACCCCATTAATCAGATCAGTTGTATCAATATGGGCGTCAATATCATATAGATAGCTACAACCTTCATTGTCATACCTCTCGCCTCTTTTATTTGCTTCTTGATCATTTAAGACCTCTCCAAGGTATTCACATATGAATGTCCCACGTGAAATTACTTGTGCAGCTCTAACTGCCCAGCTCTTATGCTTTGTTTTACATACTTCAATTTTGACTTGCACTCCCTTCTGCAGCACCCGGCTTGGGCATTCTTTATGACAGCTGCACATAGAGTTGCATTCATACACCAAGAAACCTTCCTCCAAAATTATTCGACCCTTTTTATCATATGGAAATATACCATGCATGGGTTGTCCATAAATGTCTTCTGCATCATCGTTGTCATTGTCAAAGAGGTAAACATGATCACATGATTCAGGAAAACACTGTGGTTGTGTACATGTACATCCCAGTTGTGAGCTCTTTGTGTCAAGACCGAGTGAAGGGTCCATCAGCCTCTCAGTGATGTAGGTGAAATTCTGCATGTATGTATCAAAGTTACGATCTTGACCCTCTTTATAGAGAGCAGAAATAGATGGATCCATTAAGTCTTCATCAATCGCACAAGGAACTAGCATTGCTTCTTTCTCAAAGCTCAAATCCTCACAGATGAAAAAAAGCTTTGATATACCATGATATTAATAAATAATAAACTTTTTTCAATGAAATGCCATTTAAACATTCTGAATTAAAATGTTGCCAGTGAGAATTCACCATATAACATATACTCCTTTGCACATACCTGGGCTCATAGTTAATGAATGAAAAGTTTGATGATTTTAGGTAACAAATTAAACCGTAATGGCAATCAATCAACCATAAATTATAAAACAAAGGAAAATTAAAACAATAAAAACCAAGCATAATAAAAATTTAAAAATAAACAGGTGAAACAATCCTAGAGATAATAGTTTGAATCCCAAGTTAGAATCAATACGCATGGTAATCACATTATACCAGGACTCCACATTATATCACATTATACGAGGACTCCAACATTCGACATTTTGAGTGAGTGGAAATCAATAATAACTTGCTTTCTTGGGTTATTTGGTATATAGTTACATTAGAATGTTATGATATATCTGTGTTGTTAAAAATGTAAATACAATTAGTTTTTATTAAAGATCACACTTTGAATCTGAACTGAATAAGGTAGGGTTTGTGACGCCTCTCGGTGCCCTAGAAGGAACTTGGTGCAGGCCCTCATGGCCTTTTCCTTTGCGAAGGACCAGTTTTCGCTAATTTGGACCATCCTGGTAAGCTTGGGAACACTTAGCACCTTGCTGTACGTTTTTGGTTGCAGGGTTTCATTTTTTCTTGAGTCGCATGTCTGAGGTCTTTGGATCTTGGGTCCAGTCCACGGATGGAGTCCATCCCCTAACATGGGGGACTAGTACCAACCATGTCCTAAAAAAGTGGGAATTTTTTCTTCTCCGGTTGTATCTTTTTCGATGATTTCTAGTTTTAGTGGACTGGGTCTGGTGCATTGGTTACTACTCTTGCTTTTTGGGCCGACTGGTATGGCCTGTGGTCTATTGCATGAATTTCTTCTCATGTCGCATGTCACTTTGGGGTTATGCTTTTCCTTGATAATTTTAAAGCCTTTGTCTGTTCTTTTATATCTAACAGTCATTCTGGCGTTTGGGTGGACTTTGTCGGTAATCATTCTTAGCCTCCCATGAGAAGCGACAGGTTCTTTTTTGTTGTTGACCCGTGTTTTGCGTAGCTTATTGAGCCTTGTTTTTGCTGTTGGTCGCTATCCTTGTGTCTGTTTGGCGGTTTCTCCTTCTGGGTTTGTGTTTCGCGCTCTCTTGGTGGCGGTATTGGGCCGTCTTCTAGTTCCGATTGTTTTGGTTTTGGTCCCATGGTTTGTGCAGCTTCTTGTGCCTTTTTTTTGCTATTGGTCACTATCCTTGTGTTGGTTTGGGGATTTCTCCTTCTGGGTTTGTGTTCCCACTCTCTTGGTGGTGGTTTTGGGCTGTGCTCTGGTTCCGGTTGTTTTTGTTTTCGTCGGGTTCTTGTTTCTCTTCTCTAGCTGGTCTGACCCTCTTGTGCCAGCATGGTTAACTTTGATTCTCAGATGTCGGCTTTTGAGGCACGGGTTGGAAATTCTCCTCGTCGTGAGGTGTCTTCTTATCCCCGCAATAAGTGAAACGAAAAGGCCATTAAGGATTAGGGTGGTCGTTTCAGATATGTGCTCGGGCATGATGTGTACATGGAGTAGGTCGAGGCGCTTTGCAACAAAGCACTCATTGGTAGACTGAAGTACTATCACCTGGGTAAGAAAGATTGGGTTGACTGGGCAACCACTTATTGGAAGCCTCTACTCAATTATGTTCCAACGATTATCCTTCTGGCCAAAGGGTGGATCGTCTTTGTTTTGTTGGAACTTTGATCATGCTTCACTTATTCTTAATTCTTTATGGATGATTGGAAAAGGCTCTCTTGTTTTGAACAGATGGCATGTGGCATTTGACCCTCTACGTGAGAGGGTGGTAAAGCGCCACCTTTGGGTTATCCTTACGGCTCTCCCCTTTCCTCTATGGAGTAAGGGTCTATTGGAGGGCATTGCTAATACGATTGGGAGATTTGTGGCACTCGAGGATGATTTCTAGTCGGTTTTCGATAAAAGGAAGGAAAAACTGCTGGTTGAGATGGATATTTCTCAGGGACTACCTGCAGAAGTGGAAATTTTGTGTCAAGACCGTCTTCTTACACAAAAGTTAGAATGTCAAAATGTCCCCTTTCGTTACAACTGCTGTCATGAGGTGGGGCATCTTAGGAGGTTGTGTCCTTGGCTGATGAAGGGTTTGGTGAATTGCTCAAAGGCTGATGACTCCCCTTCTCCATTAGCACAGGGATTTTCTCCTTCTCCTCCTTTCATGGATGCTCCTCAAAATGCAAAGGACAGTATGTATTCTCGTTCACTCTTGTTATTTGATGATGCTTCTATAAATGAACTTCTTTTTATTCAGTCGGTCGAGGCTGAAGCTTCTAAGCCTCTGGGTGCATAGGTGGCACCCCTTTCACTCTCTGTGGATTCCCAGGTGGAGCCCTCCCCTTCCCTGGCTCTGTCGCCCTCGTCGAGCTTGATGTCAAACCCTTGCTTAACTGATCCAGTTCTTTATCAACCCCGAGTGGAAGCTCCTATCGATACCCCTCTTTTCACGCCTGAGGATTTCCCTCCTCTTTCTAGAAAGGATCCGTCTCCTTACCCGACCTCTCCACCCCGTAGCCACTGTACCGACCCTGCCTTCTCAGATCCTACCCTGATGAAATATCTTGCGATTTTCTCGGACAAGACACCTATCTCTCCTTCCACTTTGCCCCTCGACTCTATACATTTTCAAAATGTAACAATCCGGAAGAAAAGGAAGAAGCCTCCTGAAAATTTGAATTTGTGCCAGGATCACTTCCCTTTCACCCCTTTATCTGTCAGAGTCAAAGATGCGACTAGGAACCATTCTCTCCAGGGATAAGTTCAGGGGCGAATTTTAGCCCAGTGAGCTATTTTTCCATGTTTTTCTCCCAAAAAAGGTTCGCCATTTTGCATTTTTTGAAGCCTTGTTTCGCCCAATTTTGATGGGGTAAAATTTTTTCACCCTAAAAATCGCCAAATTATTATATAAATGATATAAAATGCTTGAAAATTAAAATATTTTTTGAAAAATATCACCAATCATTTTATAGTTGGCCTTTTAAGAATTGGTAATATTCGCCAACATTTATACACTTTTAAATAAGTATGGTTCCTTAAAATCATCCATGATTCTCTCTCCCTTACTCGGGCACTTAGAGCATTGTCCCCTGCAGATGATGTTGCTTAATGTGCATCGTCTCTCTGAATATTCGTGGCTTTGGAGGGTTAGCCAAGCAAATAACCCTCTGCTCTCTTTTTCGCTCTTTGAAACCTGATAATGATTCTAGTTCAAGAAACCTTGTGTAGCGAGTCTTACCCAGCCCTTTGGGCTTTCTCCAAGCTTATGCCAGGTTGGAAATTTTGTGCCATCAATGCTCTTGATCTCTATGGCGGACTTTTAACAGGCTGGAACCCTCTTTTTGTTAGATGTAAGGCTTTGAAACAGTGACTGGTATTTTGGTACATGCTTTCTTTAGAGACTCTTCTTCCCTGCTCTCAATTTTGAATTGTTATGGTCGTTATAAATATAGAGAACCGTTCTAGAAAAAGGTGACAGATGGGGGTTTACTGCTTTTGCCTAATCTTGTTCCAGCAGGTGACCTAAATTTTACTGTTGTTGTAGCAAAAATTTGGGGGAATAAATCTCGCCTTGACCCCCTTGCACATTACTTCTCCCAACTTAATTCAAATAATGGGCTAATTGATTTGGCCCCTCCTTGTGCAGGTCCAACATGGAGAAATGGTAGGAGAGGTGCAGATGAAATTAAACGATTGGACCGGTTTTTTATCTCTTCTTCCTTGGCTCTAGCTCTGCTCCGTCATCATGTCTGGACTATTCAGTCATAAGTATCGGACCACTATCTTGTATGTATGGATTACGGAAGCCAAGCCTCTGCTCATAATTATCCTTTTAAATTTAATCAAGCATGGCTAATGGAGGATGATTTTTTTCTTACAATAAAATATTTTTGGACCTTGTGGGTTTGAGATACTATACTGGATGCTATGAAGGATCTTACCCTTAAACTCAAAGCCCTTAAAGTTTGGGTTAAGGATTGGGTCCAGAAATGTTCAGCTGAAATGAACTATGAACTGAGTGAAGTGGAAAGAAAAATCCATTCCTTACTTTCTTCAAATTCTTCTAGAATTTTCTAAATGGAGGATCTGGAATCTCTGAAAGCACTAAGAGGTAAAAAGGAAAATCTTATGGCACTTGAAATCATGACCTGGATGCTCAAGAGTATGAATAAGTGGGGAGAGATGGGAGACGCGAATACCAAGTACTTCCATTCGATTGCTTCAGCTTGAAGGAATCATAACTCTATTTGAGCCCTAAAAGATGAGGAGAATGGATGGGTGGAAGATGAGTCCAAGCTAAAGGAGATGGGTGTCATGCATTTCTCAGAGACCTTCAAGGATGACCACAAATCTAATATTGTTGATTAATTGCAGGTGATTAAACTCTTCCCTGCTTTCCTATTAGAGGAAGGCTCTAATGATTTCACATATATGATCTCTCTTGGTGAAGTGGAATCAACTCTCAAATCCTTAAAAAAGGATAAATGCCTAGGCCCAGATGGCTGGCCAGTAGAATTTTTCCTTGGGTTTTTTGATCTTGTGTGGGGAGATCTTCTTATTGCTGTTGAATCTTCTAGGGTTGAGGGTAGGATGGACTGTGCCCTAAACTCTACCTTTATTTCTCTAATCCCTAAAAAATATAAGCCTCTATCCTTTCTGGACATCAGACCTATCTCTCTGTGTAACCTGTCTACAAGCTTATATCAAAAATTGCTGCTCTAAGACTCAAGTCGTTCCTTGACAAAGCCATCTCTCCTGAACAATTTGGTTTTTTGAGACAAAGGAAGATTGCGGAGCCCATTGGTATCACCCAGGAAGCCATCCATACCCTCAAGACTAAACAAACTTGTGCCCTTGTTTTGAAGCTAGATCTTGAAAAAGCATTTGATAGGGTCAATATGACCTTCTTGAGAATCATACTCCTTTAGATTGGGGTCCCTCTGGGAGGTGTTAATTGGATAATGGGATGTGTAACAACGGTAAACTTTGCAATCTTGGTAAATGGTACTCCTACATGCTTCTTGACTGCCACGAGAGGTATTAGGCAAGGCTGTCCTTTATCCCCTCTACTATTTATTTTGGTCATCGAAGGGCTTAGTCTTCTGATCAAAGATGCAAAGGCCAAAGGTAAGATCCGGGGCATCAATATTTTGGACACTTTATATTTGACCCATCTACTTTTGTAGATGATGTCATTCTTTTTGGTATGGGAACTGTGAATCATGGAATGGATGGATTTTGATGTACTACTGGAAACTTTATGTCCATCTTCTGGTATGAGTATTAGTTTGAATAAATCTAGTTTTTTGTTCAATGAATTGGATATGGGGATTTTACAAAACATTCAGCGCTTCTTTCCCTTCAAAGCAGACCCCATACAGCTTGGGTTTAAGTACTTGGGATTTTTTATAAAACCGCTTGGTTATCAGGCTAAGGATTGGTACTGGCTGGTTGAAAAGTTTGAAAAAAGGATCTACCTCTGGTCCAATAAGTTCCTCTCGCTTGGAGGAAGGTTGGTGCTCATTCAGGCTGTACTTACTAGTCTGCCTGTTTACTAGTTTGCACTGGTCCCCCTCCCAAAATCTATTTTAAACAAGCTTAGAAAATTAATTTTCTCTTTTATGTGGGGATCCAGGGGGGACAACAAACGATTCCATCTCATGGACTGACAATCTCTGTCAAAACCTCTTGATTATGGTGGCTGGGGGATTAAAAATCTGGATTGGTTCACCGTTTCCCTTAGATTAAAATCCTTGTGGATGGTACTTAATGGGAAGGCCTTATGGTTCCAGGTGATCTATACAAAATATTTGAAGAATCTAACTCTGGAAAGTTGGCTTAGGTCCAAATGCTTCTCTGTCAGAGGTCCCTCGGTCATTTGGAATGGTTTTCTTCATACTCTCACGTGGCTGGGAAGGTCTTTGGGCTGGCAGGATGGAAATGGCAGTGATATTCTTGTGGGTTCTGACCCAATCATTGGCACTTATTCATCCCCATTCCTTCCACAAGATCTTATTGTCTATTTGTAGGATTTTGGAATCACGACGCTTCAGCATGCTCAAAATCCTTTTCCTGCCTCATCGAATTACTGGTTATCTTCGGAAGATCTGAATTTGGGGGGTGTTTGGGCTCAGTTCTGGAATGACTATGTGGTAGGCCTAGAGTATGGGGGTATTAGGCTAAATGCATATGCTAACAAACTCCTTTGGACTTACAATAAAAAGGAATGGAATGTAACTGCTACTCTGGCTTACGAGCTGATGGTAAGTTCGATGTTATCACCACTCAAGAATTTATTTGCTAAACACCTTTGGAAGTGAATTTTCCCTTGGAAGATCAAATGCTTTATCTGGATGTTAATCCATGGTAAAATTCTTACATGGGACAACCTAATGAAAAGACTCTTGGTCAGGTCCGAGCATCTGCGGGCTGTGCAGGGCAGGTGAGGATACGATTCATCATGTTTTTGCTGATTGTTATTTCACAGTTTCTGTCTTCTCTAGATGCTGTAATTTCTTCAAGTGTGATCCGCCTGCGCACAGGATGTTCCTCAGGGACATTTTAGAGCTTTGGTTCTCTTCTCAAACCTCTCATGCGGCTCACAGCTATTTGCCTTTTTTTTGTGTATTGGTGCATATGGCTTGGCAGGAACAAAATTCTCTTTAAGAATAAGAAAGCCAGGATCTTGGATACTATGCACCATATTGATTTCTTTATGCACTACTATCTGGTACCTGGGTTAAATTCAAGATTCAGGAACATTGGACCTGCCGCAATTATGTGTTATTCGTGTGGGTTCTTTAATGGTGCAACTGCTAATTCGAAAGGTGGGGCAGGTGTCTTTATTGCCATTAGCAAAGTTCATGTGCTCTCCTTCAAGTTGGTTTGTGGTCCTTCCACCAATACTAGAGCAGAGCTTATGGCCCTTTGGACCCTCCTTGTGGTTACCAAATTGATGGGTCCTCCTTTAAAGAAAATACATGGTGACTCCCTAGTCATTATAAATTGGGTCTGTGGTAAATCAGATCTTTCTTCCATTGATCTTGCTCATTGGTGTGCTGAAGTCAGTGACCTGATCCATTGTTCAACTAGTTTGGACATTAGTCATGTATTCAGGGAGCACAACCAGAGAGCATATTACTTGTCCAAAGATGCATTACTTTTAGAACCCGATCATTGTGTCTTTTCAGAATTTTTTGATAACACTATGTGTTCGAGTGGTTTAACTTAGCTCTTTTGAGAGCTAGTGCCGGAGCTTTAGTTTCCCTTTTCTATGGGCACTGTTCAATGTTGGGCATTTTCTGCCTTATATACTTCTTGATTAAGACAGGTGACATCTTTGGATCAGCAATCCGGGCTCTCCTTGTGCTTTCGAATTTAGTTGATCACCATGTTCATCTGTTGAACTCTTGGATCTGTTAGATCTTTTGACTTTTTCAACTATCCTTTTTGTGGCTGATTGTAGCTCTAGTTGCTTGAGCCCTAGACTATATCTTTGTAGAACTTTTTGTAAATCCCACTGTGTAACGCACTTAAGATGCCCTTTGATTCAATATGAATATCAAGGACAGGTTCTTTTCTTCTGAAAAAAATTAGTTTTTATTAAAGAGAAAATCAAGATATTCATGTAAGATATGGACCCACAACCCTAATTATAAATTTCTCTTTTAAAATATTTTGTAATGAATAATATATTAAACAATTTCGTGAACAACGCACCATCTATATATATATATGCGTAAAATGCATTAGCAGCATGTAAAAATATATATGGTCACGTAAATGTACATGTGTAAAATGTATCAACATGTAAAATAGATGGTCCCATTCCTCAAAGATCGATTGTGTAAAATGTATCAACAACATGTAAAATAGATGGTCCGAGTCCTCAAAGATCGATTGTAGAGAATGCAATGCTTTACTTGCAAGTACACTACATGTGTTTGATATTAATTATGCTAGGTCAAGAATTAGAAACAAATATTTAGATTTTTGTATCTTAGGATTTTCATGTAAGAGAGAAAATATGAAACTAGGTATTGGATTACATGTTACTCGAGATTCGGGGATGGTCAAGATGGGGTCTCATGCTTTCATGTTGAACGAAAAGGTGGGCTTTCCACCTTGAGCAATAGGCTCATTAAAGAAATAATGATAGCCTAGTGAGGTATAGTTCCCATTAATACGAGAGAAGAGCATAGCCATTGCCCCAACCGAAGTATACTCCAGCACAATTGCGTTTGAATTTTTTTTAGCATTCATAAATTTCGACTCCATATCCGTTTATTTTTTGAATAAGCTTGAAAACACCCGAGTGTTCCACGTAATTAGTTCGAAAGAGAGTGCAGGCTATTCTCAAATATAGCTATAAATCTATTCCATGTAATCAAATTCAAACTTCTAAAGGATTATTTTATCCTTCAAAAGCATTGGTCGCCTTTCACGTCAATGACTAAAGGAAAAATGACATTCAGAGTAGGAGAATCATTTGTACGAATTCCCGAATGGAGAATTGATTGATTTTTTTGTGAGAAGGGTTGTTGCTGCAGCTTCTGCTTCTTAATTATTATGTAAAATACAAAACATGGTCAATAACATTGTAAGTAGGCGGTGAATATATTTTCCGAAGTTTTTGATCTTTGACATATTCATGTATTGATAAAATGAAGTCGTATTTAATATTGATGTGCAACTTTCAACAAGTATCTTGCAATAATTAGGTAGATTGACCTATTTCCTTGACCATTTGCATCAATCTGATCACCGGCAACGTCCGATGTGACCGCTCATGCAAGCCAAGTCATCTGATCGATGCAAATGGTCGATTCAATAGTTTACTCCTAATTAGGTTGCTTCCCACGATATATTTTAAAAATACCAAACACATATGAAAGTCAAGTACATTACTTCCACTATATGTATTGGTGCCACTTTGTAAATTTTGTTAAGCATTAAATTAAAATTTTAAGATACTAAAAAGGAACACAACTAACTAATATATACCAAAAAGGAACTCAGCCTGGCATGCATGCAAGTTCTCGTGCGTCCCTGCAACGTGGTAAGGAAACAGGTAAGCAGCTAAAGAAACAGGCAGACCTAGGAAATTGAAAAGGGGCAGCCGTAAGGTGTGAAAAACTTGTAAAAGGCATTCAAACTTTCATAGATGCTACCCACTACTCCATTCAAACTGGGAAACTTGTAGATACTTTGAAGGCGAGTGTCTAAGTAATAAGTATATCATCTCAAAAGAAAATACCATAATGAGTTATAGAAATTGCATATAGCAATTGATGCCAAGGAAGATGTGCATGTACATGCATTTACATCATTACATAGACTGGAGCTAAAATGAGAGTAGATTTGGGTACTCCAAATTAGGTTGTCCCTATCCGTAGGGCTTTGCTGAAGGCATCCGCATTTGATATGGTGTAGCAAAAGGAATATTTGCACGACATGGTAGAAGTTATGCACTAAGTCAACCAAGCACGGATGCCACTTCCGCAGAGGGAGAATGCTCAAAATATTTAATTAAAAATAGATGAATTTTATTATTTATCAAATTATTTTCCAACCCCTATATATATATATGAGAAAGATATATTTCACTATAACAACGTTAATGTATTCATAATATTCATTAAACTACCCACTGGGAGATAGACAAAAATGTTGCATTGCAAAATATTAAAACATTAAAAATATTGTTACTTCTAAGTTTAAAGAGAAATAGTGGTGTGAGAAAGATTTAGAGGCTAAAAGAAAATTAAGATATTAGAAGGAGGTCATCAACCCTACTCTATAAGATCAAAAGTATCACTCTGTTTTAACCAATTCAAAGAAAAAAAATGATATAGCCAAGATAACAACGAACTCTCATGAGCTTTATAGTGAAATAGGTCGTTGGACAATTCCTAAAACACCATGGGTGGAAAGGATCTGCGATCTTTGTGAGAAAATGAACATTGAATATGAAAATCACTTCCTCTTAGAGTGCCATGTGTACACCCACATCTCAGTTTCATAATCTTTGTTGATAACCTAACATATTTTCAACTTCGTTAATTTTTTATATATATTAATATTAATATAAATATATAAAATAAAATCAAGATAAAAATATACAAATTCATATAATTTCTAACAACACAACAATTCTTTTAGAAAAAAAATATATATCTAGATGTAAAATGAGTCTTCTAATAAAAAGAATAAAATAATATTTATTAATTTTGGAGGAAAAAGAAAAAAAAAAATCTATTTTTTGTTCTCCGTGTTTTTAGTTAAATTTCGATTGGGGGACTCGCACGGCATACTTTTGATGGACCCCGCTACCCAAAAACGAAGAAATACCTCAAAAAACATGACGCTACGTTTTTTTTAGGTATTTCTTTGTTTTTGGGTAGCGGGGTCCTTAAAAAATATGCCGTGTGGGTACTCCCGCATCCAAGTAGCCTTTCCGATCCAAATTTGACTAAAAACACGGGGAGATATGTTGAAAATACGAACAAAAAAAAATTGTTTTTATGACAAATATGTCAATTCAACGATTATGGTTAAGTTATTTTATTGAAATTCTGTTGGTTCTTAAATTCCAACTCACAAGATTTTATTGTTGCTTGTTTTCTTGTAAAGCCCATTTTCGACCCCAAATTTTCCTCTAATTATTTGTCTCATATGAATCACAAATTAAAACGAACACTATAAGAATTTTGATAATAATAAATCACAAATCAAACGAACACTATAACAATAGTTATTGACAAACTATGTTTCAGTTTTGTAGGTGTGACTTCATATTATTTTTTATCACATATTTTTTAAGATTAAAATCACTATGGATCTCAACTCCAAAATTACGCCTAAAAAAACAAAAATTATATATATTTCAATAAAACAGTGTACATAGTCAACGTTTTTTTTTTCTTTTTTCTAAACCTAATCCTGGCCCCTTTCCGATCTCTAGGATGGCGAAGTCGACAGCCGGAGAGGAATCCATCAGGTAACCAGAATCTTCACCAGGTGTGGAATTTCAATTTTACTGAGCGTGTTAATGAATATTTAATGATGATTTAATTTTTTTAGCTTTTTATTGTCACTTATAAATTAAGAGCAATGCAACACATTATAGCAATATTTTTTTGAACCATCAAGATATGATTTGGTTAAGATTCAATACAATATGGAAGGGTAATTACTAGCAATGTAGAGCAGAAGCTGGCCCAACACAATGGCCGAGTAGAGTAAGAATCATAGGTATTAATATTTTTGAGGAGATAAATTTAGAAAAGTCAAATAAAATTTTAATTATTTTCCTAACCGTCTATGTTAACGTGTTCATCTTAGAATTGAGTATAAAAGACTTTCAAAAATGAAAAAAAAGTTATGTAACCTGTCAAATTCCAGGCCTTCACTATACTCTCAAGGATGGCGACGCCTACAGCCAGAGGGATCCACGTAACCTTCGGAGTAGACTTGCCATATGCATTCAATGCATTGTCAAATCGTCACGTAAATTTCGGGTCTTCCTGAAGGTTGGAATCAAGCCAATTTAGCCCTTCTCCTATACTAGTCTATTTTGCACTCGACACCCTACTTCAGGATCTCGCAATGACAAGTTGGAGTGCTTTACTGTATGGCAGCTTATTTAGTGTTACTGTATAGCTGTTGTGAATCATTGGATTGGATCTCAAGCTCTGGGACAATATTAAATAAGCTTTCAAGCTCTGAGACAATATTAAATAAGCTGCCACATACTAAATAATTTTCGTAGTCTTTTTTTTCTTTTTCCTTTTCTTTGATCTTCTTTTTCCTTTTCTTTGATCGTGTTGAGAACTTTATTTTTTCTTTGATCGTGTTGAATGCAGTAACTAACTCTAAAAGCTTCCCACTGCTCGTGGCCTTGGGCCCATCAAAACTGGCTGTGAAAGGATGAGTGTGGTGAGAAGTCTGTTGGTATTCGTCAGTCGATCGACGAGCCAAAGAACACAATCCAGGATACAATTGTGGAGACCTTGGCATCCAGGGATGAAGGTATTAATATAGTTCCAGCACATGATCTTTAAGCTGAGACAAGTGAAAAGGGGAGAACTTGCTATTATCATTTCAGGAGTCGAATTTTTGGAGGGGGAGCCGAATCAAGCTCAGCTTTGTTTGAGGCAATTGGTCACAGGTAAGTATCCCCAAATTTGTGAGCTAGATAAATGGCAGTTTAATAAAAACACAAGCCTCAAATTGTTATTCTATCTTTATCAAGGACATTACAACAGAGTCGCACAATTATCCCGGATGATGGATGCATCAAAAATTTTCTCCCGTATTTGATCCATCGAATCCGTGTTTGATCCATCGAATCCATGGACGATTTCAGAGCAAGACATTCGATCTCTGTTGCTAATCTTTCTTTATCCCCCATCTTATCCTTCTTTGAATCCTCTCAGAGAAATCTCATTTGTATGGATTTTTCTCACAACATATTGAACCCTTTGATAATGATATATCCATAATTTTATATTGACTAAAAATACTGGATTTTGGGTGTAATAGGGTGAAAATTCCTTCTTGCCTCAAGGGTCTTGATCGGTTACTTCCTACAGGTTTGATAAAGGTCGCAAGTATGTTGATGGTGGTATTTATGATGATGAATAGGAGTTTTATATTTTTAGTTTTCTAGTTTTATGGTTCAAATACCCTTTTGGAAGGACCCTGGTCGGGCATAAACCTTTAGCTTAGCACTTGCATTGAAGTCATATCCATTCCACCAAAATTCCTAGGACTTGCACCTGGTAACATCAGGAAACCTGGACAAACCACCTCCACTTACTTAACTTAGGCTTACTTGACTATGAGATACCACAACAAATTGCCATGCCAACATGTTCTCAATGCGGTTAAACTAGGATATTTGTGAAGAAGTGCACTTGATTTACCACTTGGCTACAACCCCCTTTACTTAAGTTTTGGATTTTCAAAATTCAGGTTAGTAGAAGTTGCTTGAAGTTGAGAATGGGAACGTGCTTTATATTATGCTATATTAATTTGTGTCTGAAAGTTCCAATTTGTCTGGCATTTGACAGGGCTATAAATAACCCCGGTGAGGTTTTGTAATCTTCATGCAAGGAAATATGTTTTGTATGAATGGATTGTACTTGGTCTATTCATTCCTATCTAATGATAATGTAGTTTCTTCATGAACATGAAATATGTTTTGTATGAATGGATTGTACTTGGTCTATTCATTCCTATCTAATGATAATGTAGTTCCTTCATGAACATGAGGTCATCTTTATTTTTTAGAGATTTTATTTTCTCTATTAATGACATGAGAACTTGCAAAAAAAAATGCAAAAAGATATAATTGATACAATTAACAATGGAAGTAAACTATGCCTAGAATCACTTTTATCAAAATCGTATTTACATGTATTTTATGATAATGAAACTCACTTCTAATAGCTTCATTACATTGAAATCCCTTTTAATCCATGTGAAAACGGTTAACACAAGCTTGAAGATCTGCTACCTAAAACAATTATCTACAAATCATTCGCAAGTGACAACAGATTGTGCATAATCCAATACGATAAAGGAATAAAGTACTTGGTTGCCTTCAACTCTATTTGACATGATGCAAAAGGTGGAATTTGGAACTTGAAATAGCCCTTTGTATATTTCTTTTGAATGGATATTCTACTTCTTTGGACATAATATATTACTTGGTTGAGTTACTATACTCGAAATATAACATAGAATTATACTACATAGGTTGTGGTTATTCTTTGCTGCTACAAAATCACTCCATATATGATATTGGGTTGTTGGATACAACGTTAATTCTTGTGTTTGCCCATACCACTTGTAAGAGAATCCATGCAAGAGAATATATCATGTGGCAATGTTAACTTCCTATTAAGTACGTAGACCTCCAATGCATTGTCTTTCTGTATTATCCACAAATTATGATGCAGGAGTTGTTGTTGCCATTGTTTGTGCATGAATGTGTTGAGATTAGCTGGTTAATCTTCACTTGATTTATGTTCCAAC
>LPNX011154180.1:92851-109686 GCA_001517045.1 Pseudotsuga menziesii | reverse complement strand
GTTTTGAAATAAAAGGAAATTTTCAAGTGACGCCCTCAAATATTGTAAGACGTTGATCGAGGATAAGTTAGTTGTAGATTTATTTTCTTAGGGATTCAGATCTTGCTATTCAAATCTGAGAGGTTGACAAAAATCTATATTAAGTTGGAAAACTAATAATTAGATAGAAGATAGGATATAAGATGATTTGAGAGAGTGAGCAGTGAGTGTGTAATGTAGTATGCAGTGGTTAATGAAATGGAGAACAAAATTGTAGTTTCTATATAAATATTTGTAAGTGTTTTGTTTTTCTTTTCAATAACCAGAACTATGCATAAATTCTCTGTATCTATTGATAGAAATAATTAAAGAATTCATGAACATGGGGATGTATTCACATGATTGCAATAGAGAGGAAATTGATTGTTCCATGAATCAGTTTATCGATAACAGTTTGTGTTAAAAATCTGTGATTTAGACAAATCGACGGTTGTGGATGAATTCTGCAAGCAAAAGGTGTAGGAAAAATAATGGATCAACAAAGATAAGCTAAATATCCATACTTGAGATCATATCAATGGATAAAGAAGAAACGACAGAGATCAATGGTCGAGGATGAGTTCCATAATGCAAAGTTGCAAGGTGGTTAAAGCTGCGGAAAGTTGAATTCTAGAAGAAAAGTTACTGGAGAAAAATTGTGGAAGCCCATATTTGGAAAAGTGGGAAGGAGGATCAACAATCCTCAATCCAGAATTTGATTACGGGAAGGAACGTTGTGGCTGAAAATTTGCGGAAGTACATTTTTGAAACTGAGAATTGAAAACCCGCAATCTGCAATTGCGGAAGGGAAACTGCAGAAAAGCAATTGCGGGTGGGAGATTTGGGGAACCAAAGTTGTGAATGGAGATTTGCGGATGAAGAAGTATGGAAACAGATTTCCATAAATCTGTAGTGCAGAAATAACCTTGCGGGATTGAGCTTGCAGAAGAAGACTTAATTAGTGAAGTTTGTTGATTAGGATCAATTTTAGGTTTGCTAATTCTTGCCTAACATAAACTAACAATTTAATCATAATCAATAAGCATAATAGAAGAGACATATAGTTTATTTGATTTCATCCCGTTGCAAGGTGATAGCTAAGGATGGATGGTTGAAGAGGGATGGTTGTGAAACATTTATAACCAAAGCAAAACCGAAATCCATGATTCGATTTGAACTTGACTTTCCCATATATTTTTCCAAATATTGCACTTGCACCACTTTACTAGAACAAGTTAAGCTAAATAGTACACTCTCCATTTGTTTGTTGGATAAACTTATCATATATGAGCTATTATGCTTCTAATTTTTAGCCAATGAAAACATGTCCAGCAAGTCTTACTGATTCATTATTCTCTCTTTTTCCAATGAATATGCAATATAGCATATGTTCAACAATGACCTGAAACCTAGACCTAGCTATTACAGATAAATTATTGGAAAAATTTGATCATCAACCAAAATAAAAATTTAAATAGAGTGGCATTATCAATTTCTATATTACAACACATTCTATAATAAACTATAATATCGAGTGTTGAAAATAGACCATAACTTAAGATGTGAAAGGCCCCAACATTTTTAGTAAAAAATATTCCTTTATGATCCCCAAAATAAGGGTGTCGTGATTTCTACTTTTTCATTTCAATTATATTTGTGGTTATGGGGTTTTATTACTCTTCGACGTGTAATATAGTCTACTCACGAGCATTAAAAATCTTTTACATAAATATATTATCGATAGTAATTTGGTTGAATCAAGATTTTCTACACAAAAATGTGGCAAGGAACTTCTTTTGGATGACTTTATTTTATTCCAATGGAAACCGTAACGCATCAACAAAAGTAATTGCTACTAAAAACAATTCCGTCAAAACTACAAATACTACTAAAAGTATGGATTTCTCCTTAAAAACTACAAATACAAATTGGCATATGGATGATACAAGAAATGAATATCATTTTAGAGAGAGATGTAATATTTTTTAAAATTTTAAATAATTTGTGTGTGTGTGTGTGTTTTTCATTGTTACGTCGTAGACTCCCATATTTTTAGAATTGGAATTTCAAGTATCAATGTTTTCTAAATCATACAAAATAAACAAGAATTAATGATACAAAACAACTGCACAAAAGCAGAACAAAGTGAACAAAACTAATAAACCAGACTTTTGTTTGCCGAAACTCAATCAAGCCACCCTATATATTTAAAGGACAAAGTGATTATAAAGGAGTTCAAGCTAAGCCTTCACACCCCAATGTATAATGACAAATTAAATAAATAAAAAAATTGTCCCTCATTATTAGCATCATCCATAAGCAATGGATATGACATAAACCTTCAAGGTGAGTGGATCATCATCAACATATTTACTCACTTTCTTATTACACATCCTAGTAATACTTCAATAATGAGAATTCTCAAATATAGTTAAATTGAGCCAAATTTTTACTCTTAAATACCATCCTCGAATGAGAGAAAGTATCTATTGGATTTCATTGAGAAATGCATTATACAACAATAAATAGACGTTTTTTTTCCTTAATATTAAAATCAACATTATTGACATTAACTCATAATACTAGCACAACTATTATTATTAGAGTAGTTGATATACATCAACATCATTATTAAAAGTAGTGGAAAATGGTGCCCAGTATGGTATATAAACCACTAAGAATGTAGTTGTGTTAATATTTAACTAAGAGGGATACAAGGTTGCACCATTTGTTACTATAAAGAAAAGAACTTATGCAATACATATAAACACCAACACTTGAAAGCCACTGTCTCTTTCATGCATTTGGTCATATAAATTGAACCCTTGGATTTATTGTTTGGATACGTTTTTGTTATCAAAAAAGCTTTGGAAGCTTATTCAAGGAAGGTGTTTATGTTGTGTAGAACTATCCTCCATGTCATTGAATAAACTGTCCATTTACATCCCTATTTCTTCATCAACAACATGTTTGGATAAAGTGTACAAGGTGTGTGTATGAACTACTATCTCGTGTATTGGAGGCTTAACCTTGTTCTAGGTTTAAGTGCTCACTTAGAGGTGAGTGCTCTTATAGGGCTTCTCCAAGGAAATGATCCAATAAGGGTGCAAATTTTTAACATAACTAGTGGATGTAATATACCACAACTTGACTAATTATTTTACATACTTTAAAATTCAGATTATGTTTTGGAATAGAAATATGTTATGTTTGAACTAACAAGTGTGCAAGAATGTTCTTGACACTTGTCCTTGGTTAAGGATGATTGTAAGAGAAATTTTCAGGATAATATTTATGACAAAAAATAGTAGATGGGTGGCCATGAATAGATATTGCTATGACTCGATGAGTGGGAAACACAGTCTTACTATCTAGAGAGAGAGAGAGATTACAAATGTCATGAGACAAAAATCTTGTATTAACACCCAAAAATATAGGGGTGAATCCATGGCTACAAATTTTCCAAACAACTTTGTTAAGAATTATGTCAGTGAACTAAGTTCGATATTGTTGTTAAGAGTTTTGTAGCTAAACTAAGATGGACCCTTGTTGAGATGTTTGTCCTTATGAAATCATAGTATATTGTTGGGGGTTACATAAAGAAGTATGTTTTGACTTCTCATAATGTACAACTAGGATTTACGTGGTAATCCCCACTTTTGTTCAATGATTGTTGTATACTAGCTAAACATTATTATAATGTGTTTCATAACTTCATTTTTGTAAATGTTTTATTTTTCATTCATTAATGTTACATTTTATTTATTGTGTTTTATCTTAGTTGTTATTTATTTTTTGGTTATTTATTCATAAAGAATTCATTTGTTCCTACTCATGGATTACTATCCCAAATAAATTATGTTGAATTAATTTCTATAAATTAGTTTTGTTACTCTTTAATAATGCATATTATTGGTACTGTTAAGAGATGGCGGAAGCTAATGAGCGTCTCGTTTGACACATTAGATGGCATACAAAACAAAAAATAGGCTTCGATCAATTTACATGGATATTTTGTGATACTTGGCACCATAAATCTTTCTTTGAATAAGAAAGATGAAATGTAGGATTTTGAATCATGTTTTCAAATATATAAATTTCTTATTTTAAAAATGTCCATAATCTCAAGTTTGATCTTTTCCTACATGTAATTTTTTATTTTGTTTCAAATAATAAAGTATGTGTATTTGTCGGTGTATCCTTTGAATTTCTAAATGATCAAATCAACGTTCAAAAATTGGTAGAGAAATAGAGAACAAATAATACTAGTGCAACACTATTTTTCCAAAATAATATTATTAATTTATAATTTCTTTTATTATCTAAGTGATCAAACCTTGAAGAAAGTACACCAAGTGTGGGTGATAACAAACAATATTTGTACCACAATCACCATATCATATTGCGCAAAGGAACCACATTACACAATTATTCTCCAAAACCGAAGACTGCATAGTTTTTTTATAGTATGTAGAGGTTGATATCTAGTAGTGCAAAAGACAATTGTTTTTTTTTAATTCTTGAGAGACGAAAAAGTTATGGAAGAAACATTAACAATGTGTTTTTTAAGTTAAGGAGTACTAAGGAAAGGAAAATAGAAAAACATATTATTTTTAAGAACAACTTAGATATTTGGAATCTATTAAAAAATGTTATCTTAGTCTAGAACTTCATAAAAAATGAATGTGTGTAGCATATTTTGGGTGTCAGAAATGACCCTTTTTGCTCACCTCTTTCCTTATTGTTTTTCCTTGTTTTACCTTATTAATGTACCCAAGTTTTTATGTTCCCTAAGAGAAAGCATGTTCTCAAGTATGTATAACTTATTATTCCTTTGTTTTATTAATGCTTAAAGTTTGCATGTGATTATGAATTTTGCTAGCTAATTAAGTCGGCTTGTGATGAATTTATGGAAGCAACCGAGACAACAAGGAATTCAGGCGTATCGAATTGTTGATACACATACATCAAGTATTCCATGGAAAAATGTTACACCTTCCACACACTCTAGTTCATATCTTTTTGGAAGCAAATTGATTTATTTTCCATGTGGCCATCTAAAATTAATGTGGTGCTAGTTCAATTCATATCATTGAGAGAAATAATGTTTATGAAACAGATTTCATCTTAATGTAATTATGAAGGAAACTGTTTATGTTCATAGAAGTCATGATTCAAAAGCTTGAAGATATTTGATCTTCATGGTTGCTTGAATTAAGAGTACCTGAATTGTCCATCCTAGTATTTAGAGGAAGACATGATGGTTCACAAGGTTAGTCTTATTTTCGAAGGAAATTTGTAAAAGTGGTGGAAGGATTATGTACCTCAACACACATTTTATTAATGAACGTGGTGGCATTTCCTTAATATAATATGTACTGATTTTTTATAGTGTTTAGCGGCATCTCTATTATAAGGTAAGGGCCCACCTTCTCTCAGAGTTGTCCAATTAATTGTAGCTTATTACTTCATTTATTTTTTATTGAGTGGAATTGCGATTAGATTTCCTTTTGAGTTGTTGAAAAAATGTGAGGATTAAGTGTGGAATTATTTTATTACAACCTTTTTGTTTTGTTGAAGTAGTTTATTGAATAATGCATACTTTCTTTCTGCAAGTGTGTGATTGATTATTGTTGGTACATATGTGCTCTGTTGTTGTGTGTTCTCATTAATTATTTCCTTTTAGAGCTGTTGAACTTCTATATTGCATGTGAATTTATAGAATAGGAATTTGATTTCCATTATGATTGAATATTGCAATTGTAGATTGGGTATTTATTATGGTGATAATTGAGGATTTAAATTATTGCAAAATATATTTAACTCTTTCATTTTTAACATGGTCATTTCTAGAATTGA
This sequence comes from Pseudotsuga menziesii, assembly GCA_001517045.1. Classification (NCBI taxonomy): domain Eukaryota; kingdom Viridiplantae; phylum Streptophyta; class Pinopsida; order Pinales; family Pinaceae; genus Pseudotsuga; species Pseudotsuga menziesii. The sequence goes on along the minus strand of LPNX011154180.1, from coordinate 103,809 downwards.
TATAGTAGAAGGATTGAGAACTCTTTGATCTTTCGGAAATTGAATTAGTATTTGAAGTTTGATTGAGCAGTGAAGCCGAGCATGGACTTAATGAGTAGGAAGATTGGGTAATTTTTGGCTGATTGATGAGTTAATGAATTCTTATGCATAGATTTTGTTAGATTACCTTTGAAATAACCAAAATTCCTTGGGTTAACAACCAATATTGAGCCCTATATTTTTTAATTAATAGGAAATTATACTGACCGACATTTTGGCATCGTTGTCAAGGAAGGTAGTCATTAGACATAGATTGTAGCTGATTAGTTTGTGTTTGAGTTCTTTATTTTTCTTGGTTTTTGAAGATGTAGGGACAACAAGACGCACTGAAAATTTTTGTGTCCTTTGACAAACTGGATAAGTTCCTTTTGCAAAAACAAGAAATTATTATTTAAGATTGCATGAATACAAAAATAAAAGAACATGGAATCCCCAAAAGCACTAACTTTGAAGGTGGAAGAGGTTGTGGTAATAATCTTGTTTTAGGTAGGGAAACATTTATTGACGAACTAATTGCTTAGGGTGACTCCTCTACTGGAACCCTATTTCAAATATCATCTTCGGGAAGGGGAAGTTATATTCTCCCTAGGCTTGAATCATTAGTATCAATCATAGAGAAGATAATAGAAGTTTCAACCCATACCTCTAAGAAGTGACCTCCAGAAGATAAGGGGACTGTTGTGGATGTAAGGAATCCCAAGCAATTTTTTCGAATTAAAAGGCAGGAAGTAACTAAGAAGGATTGGTTGGATTATCAACAGAGACTATAAGAGGACATAAGGAGAGAAGAGATGAAGAATGAGGGAAACATGAATAACAAAGAGAACAAAGAACATCAGAGGAACGCTAATGATCAGGAAGAGGATACGATAGACAATGGTAATGATCATCATGGATAAATTGTTGCTACACTTTAATTCCCCATTCAACAGACGACCGGGTTGGATCCCATAAAGAACATTTAACCCTCCATATTACCCAATTTTCATTGTAAATATAATGAAAATCCAGATGGGTTTCTCTTTGAATTCGACATTCTCTGCCAAAGTTATGAATATAACACTAGTGAAGAGAAGTTAAAATAATTTCCTGTTACTCTAAAGGGGAATTACCTACACCGATTTATGATTTTGGGTGGTGATATCGTTACAAGATGGGACCAAATGAAATGAGTATTCCTTGATAAATATGAGGATTATTGTAGAACCAAGGATAGGAGGGTAGATTTGTTTAAAATGGTTCAGAAAGAGTATGAGTGTTTGAAAGAATTTGTAGAAAGGCTTCTATACAATTTAAAGAGATATGGTCATGTTGATATTCGAAGGGATGTTCTCAAAATCATTTTATTGCAAGGAATTAGAGAATAATTTATGGATATTATTAATCTACTAGGAAGGGAGGATATCTCAAGGGAATATTTTGATCATATTGTTGATCGGTGTCGAAGATACTCTAGAGGCTCTTCTAAAACTAGCATAAGAGACTGAGATGTCATTATAAGAGCACAAAATTCAACGTAAAAAATATAAATAATAACAATAATTAAATAAATATAAACAATTATTAAATTAAAAGTCAATTAAGTGACATGTCTCTTGGTGAATGGTCACCAAGAAGGCCTATTAATATGGATTTCATTATCAATGTAAATCATCAATTTATTTATCAATTATCCAATATGTGGGTTATTTAAGAAATGATGGGTTTATTCCAAATTATTTGAGAATTTATTAATAAAGATATTACAATTAGCCCATGGTGGAGCTACATGAGAAGAAATAAGTAATCTTCTCAAAAATTTCAAAATGGATATGATGAGCTCTATTTCCTCACAATTGTATGTTTTAAAAGAAAAGCAGAGATAGGTCATGGAAGACTTAGCATTGGATATATTTTGCACAAAATGCAGAAATAAAAAGATCCATTAAGAGAATGTCATCCTGATAAGGTCGAGGTATGCAGTGTATGTGATTTGGATCACAATACTAAGGATTTTCTCGTGTTTCCAAAGGTTAAGGAAATATTTCATGCATGGACGTGGAGTAAGCTTACTTCATTTCATAGAAGAAACTATGACAACCTTGTGTTCCAGGTATGAATAATCAGTTCCCTCCTCCATATTGTTGTCCCAATACTCAGTGGAACCCATCCACTCAACCTACAATGCAATATCCCACACTATGGATGTCATGGTCACTTCATCCAAACCAGCCAACTCATTGCCCCCCAAGTTGGAGAAATCCTTACCCAAGGAATCAATTCACTCACACACAATTTCGACAACCACGACTGTAACTCCTTGCTAACACTGCACCAGCCAATGTATCACTATGCCCTCAGTTGTATGCTCAACATAATATTGACCCCAACAATAAGATGGTGTAACAAGTTGAAACATTAAATGTGTTATCTTACTTTGTCACTCATATCCCATGTAATGACTTACATGTACGATTTGGGAGGGAAGTAGAACCTATTGTCATTAAGGATATTCCAACCCATGTGATTGAAGAAGGAACAAATAATCTGGTGGAAATCCCAATATGTACAACAATATCCATTCTTGAGGATGTTGAAACACCTAATGAAACACCGAGTGAGACACACATTAAGAATAACCATATACAATTTTTTGGAAATCCACCAAACTCTAAGCGATTATCCTTACAGGGAGCATAAGAGCAGCCATGTTTTGACCTTATAGATGAATTGAAAAATATTCATGTTAAGATCCCACTATTACCACCCCTTCATGATGTACCCATTTATGCTAAAAATGTTAGGGACCTGTGTGTGAAGAAACCAATAAGGAATCCTAGCGATCCTCTTACAGTTCACGTAGTTGGGAAATTGTCTCAATTAATGATTTAGGAAAAATTCCTTTGGAGAAATATGATGATCTAGGAAATCCCACTATTACATTGTATATTGGGTCCACTAAGAGCCCCAATGATTTAGTTGATTTGGTTACAACAATAAATGTGAGGACTGTCGAGACTATGAAAAAATTGGGACACATTAAACTCAAACCAACCCCCACGGTATTAGACTTGGCTGATAGATCCACAATTAGACCTAAGGGGATTTTGGATGACTTGGTAGTCTCTATTGATTCATGGGAATATCTCATGGACTTTCTTGTTTTATGACCTAAATATCAGTCAGGGGGGAATCCACTCATTTTTGGAAGACCGTGGTTGGCCACTACAGATGCATATATTAGTAATAGATCATGATCTATGACCATATCCGATGGACTGACAAGAAAAGTGTGACCCTTTAGCATCCTATTAAACCAAGTTTAGATGTTGAAACTCCATTGTGGGTAGACTTGGAAGCAGAAGAAAGTACTCAGGTTCTTCTAACTATAGGAAGGGCCTTGACTTTTAAAAATGAAAATGAAGATGATACTATTAGCAATTTCATTAATGAGCCAATGGCAGCTACCCAACATGCATATCATATTATAGAATGTAACATGAGTAAACTTGAGAAATAAGAACTTACAGAGGATTTTTTAGTTAAAAATGTTGAAAATGTTCCTATATTGAGAATTTGAAGAGTGCCCCAATAGGGATTGAGACTGGAAGAACCTAGAATTTTAATCCCAATCTAGCACCTGATGAGTTGGACTGTTTGACTATACTGCTGAAAATACATAAGGGGGCCTTTGTGTAGGAATACACAGACATACTCACTTGTTCTTCAGCACTAAAAAGGGTCATATGATGATGAACAAAGGTATAGTTCTTGGTAATTTCATATATATTGCGGGAATACAAGTGGACCCTGCAAAAATAAAGGTAATTCTAAATATCCTTATTCCTCAAACAAAAAAAGAGGTACATCATTTTCTTGGACATGTTGGTTATTATAGACGCTTTATTGAAAAAAATTCCAAACTATCATCCCCTATATTTACCTTACTAGTGAAGGATGATGAATTCAATTGGACAAATGCATGTTAGATAGCGCTTGCAGAATTGACGAAAAGGTTATCCACAATACCCATCCTGCGTGGGGCTAATTGGGCCTTACCTTTCCACATTTTTTCAAATGCTTTAGATACTTCTATTAGGGTTGTGGTCGAACAACATGAAAACCACAATTTGTATTCTATCTACTATATCAGTAAGAATATGGCTCTTGCTGAACTCAATTACAAGGTAACTGAAAAAGAATTCCTTTTTGTCATTTACTCCATCAAAAAATTTAGGCACTATATTACCAGGTACCCTACTTGTGCATATAGATCACTCAGCCATTGGATATTTAAAGAATAAATCTATTACTAATGCTCAAGTGGCTATGTGGTTGATTTTACTACAAGAGTTTCATATTACTATAATTAATAGACCAGGAAAATAAAATGTTGTTATTGATTTTCTTTCTTGATTAACTAATAATGATGATAATTTAAAATATGTCGTGCAAGATGATCCAAGGAAAATTTTTACAGGATTGGCATTAATATCACCCTACCAATTTTTTAGTATTTTTGCTATATTTTTTCAAAAAAAAAAAGTTGAAAGTATGACAAAACCTTTACTCATGAGTATAAGTAACTATGAATTGGATGTATTTGATCCTCTAATTGGATGGAGGCTTACCAACAGTATTAATTCATGTGATAAGGGATGCCTTCATCAATCGATTTGACAATAAAAAGTGGTCCACCTCCTAGTGATGACAACTTGTCACGATAAGCGGAAAGGTACGAATTTTAACCATGAGTACGACTAGGAATAAATTGCCAAAAGTAAATATGATTATAGTCTATTTCCCTATTCTTGTCAACAATTTTTATCCAATATTTCCAATTGAAGCAATACATCACCACCTTTTCCCATATTTATTTATTGTCACCATATTTCCTAATCCATGCAATAATTGTCCACATGATCCCATTCCATGATTACACTAGCTTTACAAAAATAGCCAACAAACTCCCCACTGTTCATTATTGTCTTTTCATACTATAGTTTCGGCATCCAAATTGGGAAATTTATGTTTCTTGCTAGAAGATTACCAGGGAAAGACATTATGGGGGGTTCTATAGTCCGACATGAACCTGCAATAATGGATTCTATACGTTAGAATATAGAGGCATTTAGGATTTTTGAAGAAGCAGGTTGGATGACATATTTAGAAAGACTAAAAGGGTTTAATGGAGGAACGACATTATATTTTTCCCTAAATTTGGAAGGATACAATTATGAGGTCGGTGGACTAAGAGTTGAAGTCATTGAACATATATTAGAAAAGGTGATAGGATTTTCTACGATCAAGAAGAGATGGTTCAATCGGAAGGCTCAAAACCTAAAATAAAAAGAATATATCCTTGTAGAAGGATAAAATGTTTAATACAAGGGGCGAGGAACAACCATAAAAACTCTTCCCCATGGGACCAGGTTGTGGTATGTTTGAAGAATTATGTCACCTACGAAGGTAGGTACTGAATCATTTATTCATTGAGTTAAGACACCTGTACTAGGGATAATTTTTTGCTAGGACTGTGGTAGACTAAGTGGCCATGGAATAAAGTTACAATGAAAATGAGGAGGAAGATAAACATATCATGTTAGATATAGTTGGGGGGAGAAGGGATAGGGAATATGGAGAAGTAGAAAATACTGAAGAAAGGGATTTGGAGGAATTAGTGACTTCAAAATAACTACAAAACATTTAACCTTGGGATCATGTTTGAATATTAGTCCAACAGACATGAGCTAATGTAGAATAAATGAGGGAGGGTACTAAAAATCAGACAAGAACAATTCGAGAAATTGAATCTCCTGCTAACCTAGGGGAAGCTAGTGAGTCAAGGGTGGAATTATCACAAAAGGATGACTCCCTTTTTTGTGTGACAGTGAATGTTGAGATAATTACAAAGGTTTTCACTCCCCATGTGCCACAAAGGAATAAGAGGAAATTGTGGACCCAAAATCAACCACCCAGTCCATTAACAAGAATGAGGAACCAAACTTATTTTGTAGCAGAGGCAACACAAATGACTTAGTAAGATATTGAGATTCCTATCCTAAAAACACGATAACTCATTGAAGCACAAGAACCAGGGGATATCCCATATTTAAATCTAAGACTTATCAACCCACAAGAACCTACTGCAACAAAAGGAGAAATTCAAGTGGAAAATTTACTCTTGGAGAATGACCTACTGGAACAGGAGGTACGGGTGCTTAAGGGAGAACTGCAAGGGTTCATAGATTTATCACATTAGCATAAATGACTAATCACATGGAGTATATACCTTTTGTTTCAGGAAATATTGAGCATGATGATTTGATGTGCCCAAAATGTGGAGACATCTTCAAAAATGCGAGATATAAGGTCGCTCTCATGGAATTTTCAGCCTAGACACTTTGACAATTAAGCAAAGAAAAGAATGGGATGACACCAACAGAATTAGTGGAAGATGATGTGCAGACTTAGAACATGGGTATATCCTTCTTGACCATGGATAATTAGGATCCACTAGGTCAAGAATTAACTACTAAAAGATAAGAACTAGTTGTTGAAACACATGAACAAGCTACTGAAACACAAGAACTAGCTCATGAAACATAGGAACCGACTATTGAAACACAAGAACCAGTTACTAAGACATGTGAATGTTGAAACATAAAAGTTGGATGCTGAAAATATAGATCTAGCAGCTCAGGATAAACCTCAACCAAGGGAAAATGATGATAAGTACATAATTCAAGAATCCCTATAGATTATTGACTTGGATGTAGAGGATGAAAAGGTTCAAGAGGAGGAAGAAGACATTTCATTGTTGAAATTTGAATTAAAAAAAGGAAGTATCAAGCTACCTTGTGTGAGGATTGGATGATTCCCCTTCATTTACATAGAAATAAAATTAAAGAGCTCAGGGAGAGATGGGTCGAGGAACTGACTTTTCAAATGCTTCACTAGGAAAATTTGCAAGAAGAATTGAAGGAATTAATAAAACTTACGTCTATGAAGAAGGAGAAAAGCAAATGTATAATCTAATTCATGAATTATTAAGTTGTAGAGCCCCATCACCATATTACTCAGTTTTCCTTTATGAAAAAATAACTCTATTTAAGATAAAATATCTTATGGAAGGGATACCTTACCAGTTCATTACGTATTCTCATTTTTTAGCTGGTTTTGTTCATACTCATTTCCCTGAGCAAAGTTTCCTCTGTGAATTGTACTTATAGTAATTGGAATGCCACTTCTAATGTTCATCCAATCCTTTTCCTCACATAGGAGATATACATATGAGGTCGTTCATCGCATTCATTGCCAATTATATGAACTGGTGGAATTCCTCTTAAACTACTCGAAGGAATGAGGATACTTCTACCCTCTGGATTCGAGGTGAGCCACGGTCCCTTGAGGCTATAATTGTATATCTACACTCCCTATGTCAAATAATGAAATAAAAACACTCCAGTAAGATTGCATATCTACCTATGTAAAAATTATATCACAACAAGAACCCTATGGAATAGAAGGAAGCAAGAGTAGGTGGGAAGCTTCTTCAAAGTCCATAAGAACAAGAGAGTCATATTGTTTTGAAAATTTCAAATATATGATTTGTATAAAGTTTATGAGTACGTTAATTGTATTCATAAATGTGGGTTGAGCTGGCTCGGATTAAGGTTTATATTCACACTTAACTGGCTGCACAAGAAGAAATACAGGAGTGTATATAAGTTGACCAAGAAGGAAGAGAAGAAATGTTAGGAAATTTTAGTTGCTTTCAAGGGTATGTAAAATTGAGAGAGAATCTTGTATCTTCCTTCAACCTAATCAACTTCCACAAGAAAACATTCAATTTGGATTCAAATTCACAGGAATTTGTTGCATGATGACATGCAACTTGACAGTTGGGGTGAGCTGTTAGGTGCCAGAAATGCCCCTTTTTTATCGCCTATTTCTTGATTCTTGTTCTATGTTTTCCATTCTTAATGTAACCAAATCGCTATGTTTTCTAAGAAAAAGGATTTTCTCAAGCAGGTCTAATCTATTATTGCTTTGTTTTATTAATTCCTAAATTTTTCCCATGATTATGAATTTTCCTTACTAATTAAGATGACTTTTGATGAACTTATGGAAGAAACTGAAACCACAAGGAATCTCGATGTATCGGATTTTTTATACACATAGATCAAGTAGTCAATTGAAAGCTGTTACACTTTCTAGGGATTTGGTATAGGTATTTTTGGAAGCATCTTGAGTTATTTTTCATGCAGCGAGTTGAAACTCATGTGGTGCTAGCTCAGTTTAGATCATTGAGAGCATTAATGTTTATGAAACATATTTCATCTTAATGTAATAATGAATGAATTTTTTTTGTTTATGGAAGTGGTGATTCGATAGCCTGAATATGTTCGATATTCATGGCTTCTTGAACTAAGATGACCTGAATTTTCATCCCAGTATTTATAGGAAGATGGGATGGTTCACAAGGTTAGGCTTATTTTCGAAGGAAAGTTGTAACAGTAGTCCAAAGATTATGTACTTAAGCACTCATTTTATTAAATAAGTGGCAATATTTTCTTAATATACTATGTAGTAGTTTTTTATAGTGTCTAGCGACATCTTTGTTAAAAGGAAAGGGCCCACCTTCTCTAAAAGTTCTCGAGTTAATTGTAGTTGCTTACTTCTTTTATTTTATTTTGTGTGAAATTGAAATTAGATTTCCTTTTGAGTTCTTGAAATAGTGTGAGTATTAAGTGTGAGACTCTTTTATTACAACCTTTTTTGTTTGTTGAAACAGTTGATTGAATAATGCATAGTTTATTTTTGCAAGTGTGCGATTGATTATTGTTGTTACATCTATGCTCTGCTGCTGCATTTTCTCATTAATTATTTCCTTTTAGAGATGCTAAATTGGTAGATTGCATGTTAATTTATAGAATCAAAATTTGATTTCCTCTATGATTGAATATTGAAATTGTAGATTGGGTCTTCTTATGGTGATAGTTCAGGATTTAAATTCTTGTAAAAGAAATTTAACTCTTTTATTTTTAACATGGTCATTTCTAGAATTGACATAGTAAAAGGATTGAGAGCTCTTTGATCTTTCGACAGTTGAATTAGTATTTGAAGTTGGATTGAGAAATGAAGCAAGGAATATACTTAATGATTAGGAAGTCTGGATAAATTTTATTTGATTGATCAGTTAATGAATGTTTATGCATATATTTCACTTAATTACCTTTGAGATAACCAGACTTCCCTTTTTTGACAGTCAACATTGAGCACTATGTTTATTAATTAATAAGCAACTATATTGACCAACAACATACTGTAATGAGTGGTAAAACACATGCAAATTTATAAGATGGGTGATAAGCCAAATTAGCTACAGTTTAACATATTCCATAGCATAGGTTCGCTTAACCTGAATCTAACTTTTAAGTAGACACATAAGAAGAGGGATGACATCATAACACATGACAAGGTTTGAATTTAGTGGTAAGAAATGTGAGCATGTTTCTTTTAATTTTAAGTTTTCCTTTTCCACATATCTGGTTGCCATGAAAACCAAAACATATATGAGTTTTATCTTTACAAAACATGTACACATTTTATCTCTACAAAACATGTGGATATTTTCTAGAGCTAAAATGTGTACTCATTTTGAAAAAATCGCATTTACCTTATTGGAAAGGGGAAGGAGGAACAAATTATACAACCTAACGAGAACTATATACTCACAACGAGAACTCTAACCCTCAAAATTTGTTTTCTTGTGTCTAAAACACTAAAATCAAGCTTCAACTTGAAAAGCGATCCTACTAGTAGCATCCTTTTTGTTTCAAGGTTAAAATTATAAAAATTTCTTTAAAAAATCATATTGTTGCTAACAATAGCCTTCAAATCAACCATTCAATAGAAACTAATGCTACTACAAGCACATTGGTTTTTTCAAATTCAAAAAGTATAACTTGTTTGAAAGTATGGACTTAACAATAAGTTTTGTGTGAAGAAAAATATTACAGTCAACCTCTAAAATGAAATGTAGTGCAAACATTGCAGTGTTTTTCAAACCACGACCTTGAAAACTAAAGTGTCCTGCCTTTGTGGCCATCATTTCCCCCTCCCCATTTTTAATTTTTTTTTATAATTTTTTTTAAACTTTTATATAAAATAAAATAAAAGCTAAATAAAAAAAATACTAATTAATTAAACTTTATTAAAAAAATAAAAATATTAGAAATTTTTATTAAAAAATATACAATTTTATTAAAAAAATAAAAAAGAGAAACATATTAAAAAGTCCTAAAAAAATTATAAATCTTAAAAAAACATTTAAAAATAATTAAAATTAAAAAAATTAAAATAAAGAACTATTAAAACAAAATTTAAAAAAAATATTAAAAAAATAACACAAAAAATTTTAAAAAAGCATTAAAATTTTGAAAATATATTAAAAATTAAAACATTAAAAAAAAACAATTAAAATTTAAAATATATATATTAAAATAAAATAAAAAGAAAAAACCCTACCTAACGAGGCCCCTCTTCCGCTCTGCTCTCCCACTACCCCACCCCCTATTACGTCCCCTCTCCTATCCTCCCCTTTCCCTACCCATCCATCCCCTTACTCCTTCCCTCCCCTCCCCTCCCCAACCTCCTCCCCCTCCCTGTTTCCCCACTTCGCCTGCCATCGCTGCCCCTTCCCCCCTCCTTCCCAACCTGTGGGTGGCGATCGAACCACAAGTCAATGTCGAGCATCAAGTCGTGTATCGATTGTTGTAGCACAAGGATCCCCAACGCTCTGATTGAGAAACAAATTGATTCCGGGCATCAAGTCTTTGCTCGATGGGGGCATCGAGCCATTACTTAATCGGGGAATCGAACCATTGCTCAATGCGCACGGTGCAAAGCCTTGCGTGACACCCACGAGCAACAAA
>LPNX011154180.1:66422-92068 GCA_001517045.1 Pseudotsuga menziesii | reverse complement strand
TTAATTTATTAATTTTGCATTTGAATTTTTAAAATTCTTATATTTTTTTCAAATATTAATACAAAATTACAAAATAAAAATTATTAATTTATTTTATTTTTAAAAACAATTCTTTTATGTAATTAAAAAAAAATTAGTTGACGGGTTTCCAAATTTTGTGATTTTATTCCCGAAAAAAAATGGTGTACTACTGGTAGCACTATTTTTCAATTTGGAGGTAAATAGCCACTAAATGGAGACTATAAAAAAACAAGAACTATTTAGAGTTCTCACCAGGTTGTATAATGTGTTAGGGGGGTTCAGAGAGATAAACATACATAGATCGAGGTTGGGGAGGTAGCGGTTNGGTGTAGGTGATTACTGGTAGAGTGAGGTGTTGAATATTGTGTAACTTCATAGTATATTCTTATTGTATTATTGATGTGTCATGGTGTTTTATTATTGTACAAACTTTCATGATATTATTATTGCAACAACAATGTAAATAATCTTGAAACAATTCAAGTGAAAAGAGTCAAGTTTGACCCCTAGAAACCACTGGGTAAAAATGTCCTAGTCACTAAGAAAAACTACCCCAGGATTGGGTAAATCTACCCTAGTCAAGTCGGCTTAGTTAGTGGAAAAGTAACTTGGAAAATAATTATAAATAGGGGAGGATCCCTTCCCATTTGGGCACATCAAAGAAGCTATCATATTTTTTAGAGAGCCTAAGAGCAATAATTTTGCTTGGAAGGAAGAGTAGCTACAATTGCGAATACATCTTATGCTATGCTTTTCTATCTTATCTTGTTCTTGGGATCTTTGTATCAAAGAGAATTTATTTATTTGACTGTACAAGAAGACATTCTTGAAGGGAGAGCACCCTCAAATGGAAAAAGGATATTAATTAGTGATGTATAAGGAAAAGCATCAAAGCTTAAAGAAATGAGTCATGGGCTGCAATTTCTAGCTACCAACTACCAAGGTCCAACTCCCCTAGAAGTTAATTACATTAATGCTATGCCACTATCCTTAACTGCATCATCTCTTTGAGTTTCAATACCTTACCAAGTCATACCATATCATCATACAAAGTCCAATGGCCCATTTGATCAAACTCCCTCTAGTTGTATAGTCACTATGCTAACTTGCCAAGTGATATGTTTACATGTACTGACATTTATGACGAGTGGTGTAGATGAATGAATGTTAAACTAATAGTCCTGATTTTTTCATAGACAGACATTGACGTGTAGCATCCAATATTATGTGTCAAACATGCTTTATTTTTCTCAATATCTTGTATAGCACATCGGGTCCCAGGCCTATATGCAGAAACTTACAACTCTGAAGTGTTAACATCTGACTAGCTATCATACCAAATTTATCATAACTCCTCACAAACACTCTTCTTAACACCTCTACTATAAAATTATTGACATCTCTTTTTTGTTTTGATCTGTCAACTTCCAATTCATCGTTGATCTTATATCATTCGACCTTCTACGCTCCTCAACACTTGGTCAATTTTTCATTTTTTCTCCATGCTTTCTACTGGGAAACCTCATGAACTCCTTTCAACTCAGTGGATGCAAAATCAATTCTTGACATGACTGATGCGGTTCCATTACTACTATCTTCCAAATTCCTTTAATGTGAGTATGAACATCCTGACCACCTAAACATAATGATGGGTGAAACACCATGCTCCCAAATTGATATTTTCATCAATATGGATTGCGACATTAGCTACCCCATTTATCTTTGTTCCAGATGAAGAAACTTTGAGCCCTACAACTTGAAAATAATTAATTGGGCTAGATTAATTTTATCTAACTAATATTGTGTTGGAGGAATAATCATTCCCAACAAAATTAAAGGAACCCATTAGGTTTTAGATAGTCCATAAGATTTTTTGTTTTTGCCTTTATTGGTGTCAATGTTGTATTTGGTTTTGGATTTCAATTCATCCTTTCCCTTCCAACTAATGTTTTTTTTGACATATTGAACTTTTATCTTTCCTCTCACACAACGTTTTAGTGAAAAATTAACCCTTCAACAATCAAGTTTTATAATACCCATCAATAATAATTTTTTTATTAAAGAACTTAATTTTCATTTAAAAAATATATTTTTATTGAGGAGTTTAGTTTCCAATTAAAAGATAACAATAGCCACATTGACCCATGTTTTTTTAATTGATCATGTTCTTTGAAATTAAAGGGTGGAACAAAATTACCTACTAACATTGACATATACAACTCAAACATAACTTGCGCTAGCATTATGCATTTGAAGTACATTAAGCACTAAAATTATTAAAAATAAAATCAAATGTGGAACCTACAATCCTTTTTGAAGGTTAATGTGAGGTCACATGTTATGCAACATACAAAATTTTTTAAGGTTAACATGTTGCATTAATGACCTGTAATTGAAATCTTGAGATTTTAATTTTTCAATGAAAAGGTATGTTTTTATTGAGATTAGTTCCAAATTAAAATAATTTACCCATGTTTTTTTGTTGACCATATGCTCTGAAAAGTGAGGCTTGAATAAAACAACAAACTAACAATGACACACACACCTCAAGAGTAACATGTTCTAGCATTATGCATCTGAAGTACATTAAGTGATAAACTTAGGAAACAAACAAAAGGTGGAACCTATAATAATTTCCAAAGGTTAATGTTAGGCCACATGTAATGCAACATACCAAAATTTCAAGGTTAACATGTTGCATGAATGATATTGGTGTAATTGAAATTGTGACATTTTATTCCGAATTACTTCGGTTAAAAGCCCAGATAAATATGATATGCCCTTTGTAGAGGTGAATCGTTAAAAAAACAAATTGCAATTGAGACTGTACTCTGATGTAATCTCCTTCCTTTGTCAAAAGTAGTTTAATAGGGTTTTTTTTCTAAGGTATGGACTGTTTTGGATACCTCAACTATAATTACATGTGAACTTGCATGTAGCAAACCTTATACCCTCAACTATATAACTAAGTTGTAGGGTATAAATATTCTCTTTAAAACAAAATATGTAATACCATTTCCAACGAAGATTTTAAAAATTCCCAACATTACAATTACCATATCTTAGTCTTAGTTGATAAAGGTTATTTATCCACTATAATATAGTCATTTGGAACCATGCCACAGTTGCTATAATATTTACAATGCCTATTCGAAACAAAATAGAAAATGCTTGTTTTCATTTTAACAATATTAGATCTTATGCAACAATATAATCATGCAACCATATTCTAAAGAATAGTGATGAACATTAAGAAGGGTATAATCATAGCATTAAGACATTTGTTTTTAATAATGAAAGTTGAGATTGATTAATATTATACTAAGAATACAACTCATGGTTGATTAGAAACCCCTATGATACCTTCAATAAAGAATCATTCCAACACCATTAAGATTTGATTTCTTCCCTCCACCGATGAAAATACCAGTCAAAGATCCTGACCAACATTCCTTGATTTCACGGTGCTGGTAACCCTTAATCTAATATAAAAGCATGAACACGACAGAGCATGATTCCTATCATTTCTAGTACAAAAATTAGTGGAATGCCATGTTTATAGTTGAATTATGTGTTCAGTAGTTTTGACATGAAAATTAAAAAATTATGATCATTTTAATGATATAGAATTTCACATAATCATTCATTCCATACCATCTAAAATACTAGTGCTTACATAGATATGCATCGCTTCAAACACATAATATTATATATGTATAGTATTTGTGTTTTTATTCAAAATAGCATAAACATATTAATCGCACCTACATCATAATTTTTTAAATACAATCTACCAACATGTACTAACAATACTAGTGCTTACATAGATATGCATCCCTTCGAACACATACTATTATATATTATATATGTATAGTATTTGTGTTTTTATTCAAAATTGCATAAACATATTAATCGCACCTACATCATAATTTTTTAAATACAATCTACCAACATGTACTAACATCATATCAATCAAATAATTAGAAATTCATAATAAAAGAATACATAGCTTAATTAGTAGACTTGGGGATCGAACATGCAGCTTCCCCGACCCACCAACCATAGGTGCTTTATCTAAAGCTCACCCATGAGGTAGGAAAAAAATAGACTAGGACACTAGGAAAATTAGAGTTCAACATAAGATATCTCGACGAAGTCTACCTCACATTTGTCTTCAATAAAAATAAAAGGATTTGGTTAAGTACTTAGGCTCGAGCTTTAAATAAGAAGCTGAATTCCAGTTAATGAATTCATTTAATACAATTAACTCGCAAATATGGGTCGATTCTCCGCAAGAAATTTCCCCTCTCAAAAATATAATATACATAAAAGTGAAAACATTTCATGGATCAATTTATCAAGGAGATCGCCCTCCGAGGGAAAAAACGAGGAACAAGGCCTAATCTTTGACAAAATAAATACACAAACTCATAAATACATAGAACAAAGATCATTGTCATAAAAATGAAACAAATTGGGTCGATTCCCCAATCATTATCTAAAGGAACTAAAGGAACTAGGAGTTTATCTCCATAATAGGTCGCCTAGTATTTGATTGAGAGTGTATTAAACATTCAATCAATAAATACCTTGAGTGTTGAATACAACCAAAGCGTTAAATATTTAAAAGGGTCAATCCCTCCATAAGGACTCACCCCTCTTCCTTCCACAATGAAGAGTGATATCATATAAATATATATATAATGGGTTTTATTAGACACAAATACCAAGGCCCAGGAATAATGCGCCATTCAAAGAGAAAAAAAAATAGGAGGATTAACTTCGTTCCTTTTCACACAACGAGAGCACACACACATATATATATAAGAGATAAGAACCAATTCTTCCTCTAGAATATATTGTCATTCAAAATTGCATAGAATCAATAGGGAAAGCAAGAGTCTAAGGGTCAATTTATTTCACTAAGATATCGCATATCCCCCACCTTTTGTTCAATCAATTCAATACATGATACATTAATATACTAATATCACTTTACGACTAAGGTAGATTTCTCATAGAGTGATACCACCCACCAAAAAAAATTAGAACCATTCCAATAACAACTTGAGGAGGGGGAACCACTCTCTTGAGCTCGAAGCAAGATTCAATTGTTACCAACTACCACAGAATTGAACTCGGCTCTCTCTATCGCATCTCAGAGAGTGCTCCATCTAGTACAAAAGGAAAATAAATGAAAACTAGGAGATGAATCTCTATTGGCTAATATTGCCTCCTTATTCCCTATTAAAATACTCACAGTACCAAACACATGCATTAGAAAGAAAATGTTGCATCCACAAACGATGAAACGGGATCATGGATTTGGTTCTTGGTTGGGAGAGAGAGCTTCTCTTTATAAATAACACAAACAATATATAAAGAATTTTACAGAATTAGAATAAACTATTTGATCAGACCTCCTCCAACATGATATTCCTCTTCTTCTTCATTCACAGGAACTCATAATTTGAGAGAGAGATAAGAAATATTAATTTTATCAAGATATTCGCTATTAAAGAGGTAATTCACTACCTTAAAAGTTACTCATCTCTCCTCCAGGAGCTCATCCTTTACCCTTTGTACTAGTAAACTGTGAAACCCTCTTCATGCAAAAATAACTCCCCCTTTCAAACTCACAAAGAGAACCAAGAGAAGATTGTCCTCTCCATCTCAAAAAAAAATACGCCCTCTAAATGCTTTTGGATTCTTTAAATACCCTTTGGAATATTAAGAATACCCAACAAATACACACTCTTGACTTTGGGGTTCCAAATCCCTCCTCTTTTCTAGTGGAATTCTAGCCCAAACTTTAAAGCCAAAAAACATGAAATGAGACATATCATGCTTGTTCCCACTCCAAGATTCAAAATGAGTGATTCCATCAAGATGCTTGTGAGGTACCCTATTCTGCATGTAGGATGCACATTTTATAGCTTCATCTGAAAACATTTGTGGCAAAGTCTTAGAATCCATAATGCAAGTGGCCATCTCCATGAGAGATATATTCTTCCTCTTAGAAACACCATTCTGCTGAGGTGTCTAGGGAATAGAGTGTTGCATCTGGATACCTTCATATTCAAAATATTGAATAATTTCATCCATGACATACTCACCATCATTATCATATCTGAGGATCTTGAGTTTTCTTCCAGACTGGTTCTCAACTAGGTCCTTAAAACTCTTGAAGAGGACAAAAAATTATAACTTATGCTTGAGGATGTAAACCCAACAAGAATATGGAAAAGTCATCTATGAAGGTTAGGACATAATTTTACTGAATCATAGAGATATCAGTAAAAGGAACAACAATGTCACTATGAATAAGTACAAGGGGTGCAAAGATTCACTCATGGCTGACTCTCTCATATTTATGCTCTAGTTGTTTTCATAGAATGCATCCTAACATAATCCTTTGGAAAACTTGATCTTGGGAAGCATGTGGAAAGCCCTATGACCATATCTATCTCACAAAAATATGAAATGTATTTGTAATCTATATGGATAAACCTTTCATGACAAAGATTGAAGGATTCATTAGCAAAGGTGAGGAGAGAAGAGGGGATTGAGAAGGACATGAAATGTGTGAACTTGTACGCGTTCGAACTGTGATCCACAAAACCTTTAGCAATGACTCTATGATTCAAAATCTCAGATATTTCAACATCATTGAGAGTAAAGACAACCTTCTTAGGAGATCCATTGTGGGTCATCTAATATATTGAAAATATATTAGTAACAAGACCTAGGACATACAAAACATTATTGAAGGAACCATGGTCAATATCTATTCTACCCTTTCCCTTAATTTTAGTGTTAGAGTTATATCCCAATGAGATATTTGGACCATTCAAATCATCAAGAGAGGAGAAGGCCTCCCTTGTTGAAACCATGTTCCTTGAAGCTCTAGAATTAATTATAAAAGAAGAGATCTTCTAGTGCTTGTAACCAGGGAATGAATTCTCTTCTTTTCTTCAGAACTTGATCCTCCTTCCTTCTTCTTTGTGCCTTCAGGAAGATAGATTTTTTTCTTTTACAGAATTTGAGTCAAGATATTGATTTGTTTCTTCATCTAAGAGCTGTGAGGATGAAATTCCTTACCATAGTATGCACACTTGCTCGTTTGACCTTTACCTTTCTTCTCTGGTATTTCTTGTTCTTGGAGTTTGAGGACTCCTCATGAAACTTGGAACTGTCTCCTTTTTTATCAGGAGGCTTGTTATCCTTCTTATTTCCTTTCGAATCCATATTTGAATCTCCAGCAACCAATGCTTGATATTTGGAAGGTTTGATGGTGCCCATCATTACCAACTTATCTTACTCTTGATTCAAGGGTTCCATGAAATATGCCAGTGAAGGCATCTTCCAGGTTTGAGTAGTTGAATTAGAGGCATAGACGGTCGATACAAATACTGAATAGTGAGGGCCAAGGTTCAAAAGTATGGCCAAAACTCTTTGTTCAACTTTCTTTTTGATACCACAATGTTTCAATTGTAAAACAAGGGCTTTGAACTTCAATAAATAGACTTGTAAGGACTCACAATTTCTTTGACTTAGTGAGATCAACTCATTTTCAAGTTGATGTTCGCCCATTTCATTTTTATTTTCAAATAATTTTTTAAACTTCTCCCATACATGATTTGGTGATGTCAATCCATCAAGGTGGAAAAGAAGGTATCTGGAAATACTGAGACACAAGATACCATATGCCTCATCCCTCCTATTGTGCCACATGATATTCTCTACTGCTGCATTAGGATCAAGATTAATTTCCATGGCCACTCTGAAGAGTCCCTTACTCCTCATCAAAATATTCATTTATGCCTTCCATTCGAAGTAGTTGAATGGAGTCAAGATGATATCATTACATTGATCCATTTCTTTAGCAATTGCACCCTTGAATAGTCAGAATGTGCTCCCTTGGAGTGATGTTGATCATGAAAAAGAAATAGAATAGGAGAACATTTGAGCTACAAATCATATGATACCATGTGGAAATTGAATCCCAAGCTTAGATCAATCAAACTCACAAAATTGCTTGTAAAACATGCATAGATTCAGTCAATTTAAAGGAAATATATGCAACATAACACAAAATTCTATTGAATAAGTTTATCTGATCAAACCTCATGAATTCATAGGTTTTCAAAATATATAACTACATCATAGATTCAAATCCATAATGAGGCTATTCGAATAAGAACAAAAGCAGGCTTACTGAATAGTAAAACCCCCCTAGGTGCATAAAACACTTTCCAAATTTGTCAAGAATGTCATGAATGCGATGAATGAAGTGTATGAGTTGATAAGTGAAGGAAAGTGGATAAATGACTTCTTTTGGAAGACAAAAAGATGCAGGGTGATTTGTACAAAAAAACACAGTTGCCTTAACACTAACTTTACCTTCTGCTTTAAAAGTTGATGAAAAATAGTCTAATTATGGACAAGGCAAGAATGTGCACTTGAAGGAACCATGATGACACCTAATAATCATTAGGATTCACTTACAATTAACCCTCTCTCTTCATAGTCGAATTTTTTCCATTTCTGTGCACATTCATTCCCAAGTACATATTCATATTACATCATACATGAGATGTTGACATGCTTTAACTAATGCACAGTTTGAATAAGAAATCAAAGTATTAAAACATTCATTGGAGAGGCCTTTGCCTTGAACTCCACACTAGGAACTAGTACATTATGAACTTACATTTCACATTTGATTATAGTGACAAAAATGAGGTATGAGAGATATTACATCACACATACCAAGCTACATCAAACCTTTCATGGAAGTGAATTTTTCTATGTATTATCCATGATGCACTTTGATGAGAATTTGATCGAACAATTTTTTTTTCTTCATTCACAACTAAAAGAATTTCATTTTTTAATATAGGTAACTCATTTTATTTTTATTAAATAAAAATAGTGTATACTTATATAATTTGACATAGTAATTTCAAGATATAAAAATTGTTCTGCTAAAAACTATTTTTTCAACATTTTCATCAAAATTTTCTATTGGATCGATGAGTGGACATCTTGGAATATATGGAATGGTAAAAATGTTTACATAAGAATTGATCCTTATATTGGTGGCAATGGGAGCTATGCACTGCCAGTGGAAACTCTTGAACACTTGGAGGAAATTGGATTAAATACTCACAATCAAATCCAAAGGCCATGGTCACCTATTATTAAAGGTGGATACTGGTTTAAGTCTAGATATATTAGGTTATTTGGAAAATGGGACTCTTTATGGGATAGTTATATAAATTCTTTTAAAAGTGTAGGTATTAGTATGGGAGATTCAGAGGACAAAATTGTTTGTGTTTGGAATAAAAAATCAGGAAATGTCACACAAAAGGTGCTTATGATACTCTTATGAATGCTCAATTTCATTATGAATGTAAATGGTGGTATTGTAATTATGTAGCTGGCATATTCCACAAAATCTCAAACGTTTCTTTATGGCTATTATTGAAACATAGACTTCTGACTTGGAAAAATTTGATGAATAGGGGATGGATGGGTCCTGGTTATTGTGATTTGTGCAAGACAAATTTTCATATTGTAGATCATATTTTAGTTCACTGTTCCTTTAGTAAAAATGTGTGTAAGTTGTGTTGTGAAGATTTAAAAGTTTGCACAAGTTGGGGAGATTCCAATTTAGAGTAAAAATTCAGGATTTGGTATCAGGAAAAAGGTATTTGTAAATTGCTTCCTATTTTCATTAGTTGGGATGTATGGAACATGAGAAATAAGTTTATATTTGAATATGCATTTCCAAATTTTTATTAGTGTTGTGTAAAATAAATTTCCATTTTTAAATAATATCAAGGCATGGCCAAGAAAAATAATACAAATAATTTGTATTGTCCTATTCACAATTTCTCATCATCTGTTGGTTTTTTTTATCATGCATCTATTAATGGTGAATGTGGTTGTAGTATGATTATTATGTTAAATAGTGATCATTCAGAGAATCAAAAGGAGGTGGCAAGGGAAACAACACCACTATTTAATTGCTTGGTCCATGGGGAATTTTAAGTTTTGCTTCACTTAATGGTATTGAATCTTTTTATATTTATGGTGACTCAAAACTTGTAATTGAATGGGAAAAATGAAGTTACAACTTACAGCTCCTTCATCTTAAACATAGGTGTATGAGAGTTAAATTTTTTATCAGCTCATTTCAACAGATTTCCTTATCACATACTTCTAGAGGTTTCAACATGGAAGCTGATCAATTGTCAAAATGCATTATTCTTCAAGAGGAAGTTTTTATGCATTATCATGAATTTGTGAAAGGCTCAATAATAAGTTATAAAATGAAAATTATTGGTTTAACTTCTTACTTTTTAGTTATTTTTTTTTTCCAGTACCAATAGAATTGATAAAGAATTTTTTGTCTCACATTCTCTTGTATCTTGAGGTCTAGAGGATATTGTTTTTATCCTATTTTTTAGTTCCTTAATGGTTTTTTTGATAAATACGGTAGTGGAGTGTTAGAATAATCAACCCATAGTTTACTACCTTAGACATTAATTTAACTATTTTTGTCTTATTTTCCTAGTTCATGTGTCCCACCTTATGCAAGTTGTCATTTACCTATCCATAGTGGTCAAACTTGCCTATTTTGACTCATGTAGCACTTTGGAAACCTTAAGGAATCAATTATTCTTTATTCCTAGCCTCCTAGGCACCCTTCTAATTTTCTGCTTTATTGCCTGCTTTTTCAGTTCCTTAAGGCAATTGGGAAATTTTGACTAGGTGAAGTGAACTTGTTTTTTGTCCTCTACATCCTCCACTCTCTTCTCCTTGGAAAAGAATGCATGAGTTGTCATTCCATCACTCTTTAGCTTTTCTAAGTGATTTTTCCAATTCGTGAGCTCCATGACTGATTTGGAAACAATTTTTTGCACCTATGGGGGATTTGCGTAATTTTAGTAAGCCTGCTTTTGACTAGATTCGAATTGCTCCTCATGAATTTGAATCCATGATGTAATTATTTAATACAGAAGCCTATGTTATTATAGGGTTGGATATTGTACACTTATTCAATACAGTTTAGTGTTCAGCTCATTATTCAGTCTCTTTTGTGAGTGATTTTGCATGATCAATTGATAATTGTTGTGAGTAAAATTGTTCTATCACTGGGTTCAATTTCCACATGGTATCAGATCCATTGTATATCAATTTCTCTCCTTCGAAATTGTTTTGCAGTTTTGACATCATTGACTGGGAGCCTTCTACTGACAGTCGGGACAATTTCTGAGCTACGGATCAATCTCAGAAGATCATCTTGACTCCCTTCAATTTCGTTGAATGGAAAGCAGAGATGGAGATATTGTTGAGAGAAAAATGCCTCTATAGGGTGACTATGGCAACAGAAGCAGATCCCAATGTAGCTGCAGAGAAGATAAAATGGCACAACAGGAGGGATGAGGCCTATGGTCTCCTATGTCTGAGTATTTCTAGAGACCTCCTTTTCCATCTTAATGGATTGAAATCACTGAATGAAGTATGGGAGTATATTACTGATCTTTTTATAAAGAAATATGAGATGAGGGGACATCAAATAAAAAATGAACTGATCTCCCTAAGTCCAAATAGCTTTGAATCCCTGCAACTCTATTTCTCCAAGTTCAAAGCACTTGTTTTGGAGCTGAAACAATGTGGGATCAAAAAGAAGGATGATCAGCTGGTCTTGGCCATACTCTCAAAGCTTGGCCCTGACTATTCAGTGTTTGTTTCTACCTTCTATGCCACAAAACTGACAGCTCGAACCTGGAAGATGCCTAGCCTTGAAAATTTCATGGAATCTCTCACACAAGAACATGACAAGCTGGTGATGATGGGCACCATCAAACCATCCAAAGACCAAGCTCTATTTTCCGGAGATTAGAAGGTGGATTCAAAAAGCAAAAAGAAAGCTAAAAAGCCACCTGAGCAAAAGAGAGACAAGAACACGTCTTCGGAGGAGCCACAAGGTTCCAAGAAGAACTACCAGAAGAAGAAGAATAAAGGAGAAATGAGCAAGTGCACATACTACAATAAGGGTAATCACACTGAAAGCTCTTGTATGAAGAAGAAAATAGATTGACCCAACTCCTGGAGAAGAATGGCATCTCCCTTTCAGACATCTCAAAGAAGAGAGAAGGAGGATCAAGTTCAGAAGACAGAGAGAGAGTTCATGCATTGGTTGCTGGCACATCAAGCTCACCTAGTTTCATCATTGATTCTGGAGCTTCAAGACACATGGTTTCAACCAAGGAGGCATTCTCCTCACTTGACATGTCGAAAGGACCACCTATAGTACTGGGAGACAACTCTCTCACTGAAAGTTTGGGCAAATGGAGGATTGATCTTGATCATGGTCGGTTTAGCAATGTGTTGTATGTGCATGGTATTGACTCCAACCTCTTGTCAGTGTACCAGATGAATCACACTGGGTATCCAAAGAAATTCATATTCTCCCCTGATGAAGTTGAGATCACAGAGATCTCAAGTAGTAGATTCATTTCAAAAGGAGTTGCAAATCATGCTCAAAAGGTATACATGTTCTCACACTTCCTACCCTACTCAAACCCCTTTGCTCTTCTGATTCATGCTAATGAGGCAAGCAAGCTTTGGCATGAAAGATTTTTCCACCTAAATTGCAAGTATCTTTCTGATCTTAGTGAAAAAGAGATGGTCATAGGGTTTCCCAAGATAAAATTTTCCAAAGGAGTCTACCAAGGTTGTATCTTAGGAAAACACCCAGAGCACAAATTTGAGAGAGCTATTGCTAGGTTTACTTCTTGAAACACAAGTCTGAAGTTTTTGGCCTCTTCAAAGTCTTTAAGGCTTTGGTTGAAAACTAGTATGGGAGGAAACTCAAGGTCCTTAGATCTAAAAATGGTGGTGAGTATGTCAAGTCTAAGTTTATTAATTATTGTGCAGATGCAGGTATTCAGATGCAACATTCTATCCCTTACACACCACAGCAAAATGGTGTTGCTGAGAGGAAGAACAGATCACTGAAGGAGATGGCAACATGCATGATGGAGGACAAAACTTTTCCACCAAAGTACTGGGCCGAAGCTATCAACTGTGCAGCCTATATCCAGAATAGGGTGCCTCATAAATAGCTTTATGGTATGAATCCTTTCTAATCATGGAGTGGGCACAAGCCAGATGTGACCCATTTTAGGATTTTTGGCTCAAGGGCTTCGACTAGAATTCCAACAGAAAAGAGGAAGGCTTTGCAGCCCCAAAGCCAAGAGTGTCGATTTGTTGGGTACTATAAAGATTCAAAAGGGGAAAATATGATAAATTTGACCACAAACAAAGCCTTTATTGAAAGGTGTGTTTAGTTTCAAGAAGAACCCCTTGCAGCAATGGAAGTTGGAGAAGCCTCTTCACCACCTGAACCTCTGAAAGTAAGTGAAGAGTTTGTTGAACATGCTGATTATGATATGTCTGATAGTGATGAGTTTATTGCATACCCTAACATCCCTACAAGTCCAAAATGGGCAGCCAAGACACTACATGCAGCAGGAGAGCTAGCTAGGGATCCCAATGACCCAAGGAGGACTAGATCTCAATTTGAGAGTGGTCTGTGCATGAAGGATCCTATGTTTGCTGAGAAATGCTATTTGATGGTGGAATCTGATCCTCAAACTTATAAAAAAGCAGCAGGAGATCCAATATGGAAAACAGCCATGAAGGAAGAGTTCAACTCACTCCAGAAGAGCAACACATGGGAGCTAGTGGATCTTCCCCCAGGGAGGAAGTTAGTTCAGTGTAAGTGGGTCTACAAGACCAAATTTTCTGCTGATGGTTCACCTCTGAAGTAGAAGGCCAGATTGGTATCCAAGGGCTACTCATAGGTTCATGGCATAGATTACAATGAGACCCTTGCACCAGTGGCAAAGATGGATTCCATTAGGCTAGCCTTAGCCATTGCAACCTCAAAGCAATGGGAGGTACATCACATGGATGTAAAGTGTGCCTTCCTAAATGGAGATCTCACTAAAGAGATATATATGCAGCAGCCTCAAGGATTTTCTACTAACCCTTCTCTTGTGTGTAGGTTGAGAAAGTCATTGTATGGGCTAAAGCAAGCCCCCGGGCTTGGTATGCCAAGATTGATAGCTTCTTGCTATCACTAAATTTTGTTCAGTGCAAATCAGATACAAATGTCTATTTGAAGTTAATTAATGGTTCATTAATGATCATTGTGTTATATGTTGATGACCTCCTCATTACAGGAAGCTCAAAGGATGAGATTGCTTCCTTGAAGGGTGCAATGAACCAAGCCTTCTCCATGACAAATTTGGGGCTCTTAAGCCAATTTTTGGGGCTTGAGATTGCTCAAACCAAAGATGGAATCAAGGTGCACCAGTCCAAGTATGCCTTGGATTTTCTGAGCGAATTCAGGATGAAGGATTGCAAAGCAAGCAAGACTCCTTTCCTTTCAGGAGTGAAGCTGGAAGAAGCTGATTCTTCACCTATGGTAAACAATAAACTGTATAGGCAATTGCTTGGATGTTTGTTGTATCTTACACATACTAGACCTAATATTTATTACACATTAATTGTGGCTTCTAGATACATGGATCAGCCTCATGAGATCCATTGGAAAGAAGCCAAAAGGATCCTTAACTTTGTTCAGGGAACAAGGACACATGGGATCTTCTATAAAGAAAAATATGATCTTGATTTGATTGGATTTACTGACAGTGATTGGGCAGGTGATAGCACAGGCATAAATTCCACATCAAGATATGTGTTCATGCTTGCAGAAGGGCCAATCAGCTGGTCAAGCATAGTACAGAGGAGTTGTTAATGCAACAACTCAATGTTTATGGTTGCAGGGTTTACTTGGAGAGTGTGGCTTTGAATCAGAGTACTCAACTACAATATACTATGATAACCAGAGTACCATTCGAATATGCAATGATCCAGTTCAAAAGCAAAGAACCAAACACATTGAGATCCATATGCACTACATCAGAGAGCTTGTGCATGATGGCACCATTCACCTACTCTTCTGTTCATCTTCAGAACAAGTATCTGATATCTTCAACAAAGAATTTTGTGAGAATACCTTCAGCAATCTCAAATCACTGCTGGGGATTGCTGATCATGCTGTGAAGCATGAGTGAAGACAAGATTTCCAAATTTTGTTTTATAGTCCATGTTTAAGGGAGGATTTTCCCATGTGGTTTTTGCCTCTTTCCTTGGTTGTATGGAGATGCAGTATGTAAAGGGTGACTAAGCCTTGCTGCTAGGACCTATAATTTTCTGATATATTACTTATAAGTTAGCTTAATGGGGGGTGTTAGAATAATCAACCCATAGTTTACTACCTTAGACATTAATTTAATTATTTTTGTCTTATTTGCCTAGTTCATGTGTCCCACCTTATGCAAGTTATCATTTACCTATCCATAGTGGTCAAAATTGCCTATTTTTACTCATGTAGAGCTTAGGAAACCTCAAGGAATCAATTCTACTTTATTCCTGGCCTCCTAGGTGCCCTTCTACTTTTTCTACTTTATTGCCTGCTTTTTCAGTGCTTTAAGGCAATTGGGAAAGTTTGACTAGGTGAAGTGAACTAGTTTTTTGTCCTCTACATCCTCCACCCTTTTATCCTTGGAAAAGCATGTATGAGTTGCCATTCCATCACTCTTTAGCTTGCCTAAGTTCTTTTTCCAATTCGTGAGCTCCATGACTGATTTGGAAACAGTTTTTTGCACCTATGGGGGATTTGCTTAATTTTAGTAAGCCTGCTTTTGACTAGATTTGAATTTCTCCTCATGCATTCAAATACCTGATGTAATTATTTAATACAGCAGCCTATGTTATTACAGGGTTGGCTATTGTACACTTATTCAATACAATTTAGTGTTCAACTCATTATTCAGTCTCCTTTGTGAGTGATTTTGCATGATCAATTGATAATTGTTGTGAGTAAAATTGTTCTATCACTGGGTTCAATTTCCACATGGAGTTATAGTATAGGATGTATGAAGAGGTATTTAAGTTATATATTTGAGAGTTGAAAGTTGAATGTTATATTTGTATCACATGAATAAATATGTAATTGTTATCTCTTACTTTGACTCTATAAGAATAACAAGATGATTTTTTTTTTCTTTTGAAAAAAAGAATCTAGAGATGATGATGTGATACATTTTTTCATTCAAATTGACAATCATGGGGTTAAATTTAATTCTCAATGTGTTTTTTGTGGGGAGGTTCAAAATTTGTACCAACTAGTTTATGGTTCTTTCTTTCTTATTTTGGCCATTCAATTTTCTTTAGCTATAAATGGATAAGAAGAAACCACTTTCAACTTAAAAATTATTTAGGAGATTTTGGTCCATATGAAAATGTAATTGTTTCAACCAATCTATGAGAATAATAAATGTTACTTTGTTTTAACATATATCAAATAAATCATTTAAAAAAAATCTAAGTAGATAGGTGAAAAGCTTTTAGCAGCAAGACTTAAAATTGTAACTGTACAAAGTGGGATTGGGAGCCTCCCACAACCAAACTTTGTTTACATGCCTTTTTTAATCACAAGTACTAACACATGCATTTGTGGGTCACAAGTGTTAACCCAGCTCAATATCAAAATAGCAAAAAAAACGTCACGCTTAAGAAAAAAACATAGAAGAATTTCATTAAAATTTTCTTTTAGATTATTATCAAATTTATAAAAAAAAATGAAAATAATATCATCCAAAATTAGTAGTTCCAAGTCTGTGGTAGCATGAAGAGAACACTTTCAAATTGTACAAATGGGTTTCTAAATTCAACACTTTAACTTCTTAGGCTCATAACCAAAAGCAAAGCATGTATGAAATTACATAGGTGATGCTAGGTAAATTTAGTACCGGATAAATTGTTGATGCTTGGTGGTTGGGTGGTTAATTCCTTAATTACTTGAAAATTGACTTATCCTCTAAGGGAAGGGAACAAAGGTCAAAGAATGGAATTGAAAGGAACAAAAAAGACCTATATTGGTACAACACTAGGCCAATTTAAGAAATAAAGAAGAAAATAAATGAAAGGAAAACCATATCCATTGAAGGAAAACTCACCCACATACTCTTGAATCAAATGAGAAATTTTAATTTTATGTTATTACATATATAATAACAGCCATGCCACTTATATAGGCATATACATATCTTAACAAGCCTATTAATAAAAAAATATGATGGTTTGAAAAATAGTTAACCCTCCAAACTACACCCTAGAAACGTGTTTGCTCATTCTTTGAGATAGTTTATTGGAGTTTTTAACATTATTTTTGCAGATAAAATGACTCATGAATTGAAAATGTTGTCAAATTCTTGTTGTAAATATTAATTACTCATAGATATACATCACGTCTCAGTCGACACAGACAAATTCTGTAGAAGTATATTGTTTCTAGACTGTCTGACATGATGAAGAGTTCACATCTATCCATAATTAAGTAGTCCAATTGTATTTCTGAATTTATGTTTTTAGGTAGATATTTATTGCAGTCTTTAATGTTAGTTGGTATCTTGTAAGAGAAGAAAATTTTATTCTTTGTATATGAAGAAGAATAAAATTGTAAAACATAGAGGAGAAGAGAAGCGAGCAAGTGCGAAGTAGTGGAGAAGAATAAGAAAATCTCTGAGAAGAGTTTGCAATCTCAAGCTCCTTTGTTTTGAATGGGTTTGAGAGTTGAAGTTCTGTAAAAGGTGAAAAATCCTTATAAATTTCCAAGTTTGTAATTACGTTTGTAGTTATTTTGTTGTGTCATGATAATATATAATTCCATAGTTTATGATTGAATGCATGTCTTATTTATGGCACAAATCTTCTCCAGATTTACTTGTGTCAATGTTGTTTACATTTACCATTTCTGAAAGACATAAAGAATCCAAAAATATTTCACTATGGAAGAGTGTGAGATTTTACCTCAAAGTGATTGACACACGTCTTAATTAAATACTTTGATTATATGATATTGTGAGCTTGTCGCAATATAGTTCTGTCGAGGTTTATCCCAAGATACAGGTTGGTAAAAAGTGTTTTTTAGATTATAAGTAAATAGACAAAGAAATATCATTTAATAAAGTTCCACCTAAATTGTTCTTGTCAAAGTGGGAATTGGTCGCAACCAATAGTTGTTTGTAGATAAATCATGTCGCGGTAAAATCCCATCGAAGTGAAGTGGGTGTATTTCGAGGTAAAAGTGTGTTGGGTTAAAATTCCATAACAAGTGTGTCGACCAAAAAGTGAAATCCGATTCCTATTGAAGTCTTGTCTATCATAGTAAAATTGCGTCGCATGTATTTTGGTCAAATTTACCCCGTCGAAGTAAAAATTGGGGTTTCCCAAAGGCATTGTGTCGCAACCCCAAAAGTTTAAAACAAATATTCTTACTGCACAGTAACTCAATTAATTATCACTCTATGTGTGTCACCCAATATTTGGTATGAGAGAAATTTTAGGAAAGTGTGGAAATTGTATCCTAAGCTTAGATCAATTGAACTCGCAAAATTGCTTGTAAAACATGCATAGATTCACTCAAATTGGAGACATTATATGGAGCATAACACTAAATTATATTGAATAAGTTTATCTCAGGAAAACTCATGAATTCATGGGTTTTCCAAATATATAATTACATCATATATTCAAATGCATAAGGAGGTTATTTGAATCATCACAAAAGAAAGCTTACTAAAAAGTCAAAATCCCCCCCTAGGTGCATAAAACACTTTCCAAATATGCCAAGAAAGTCACATATGGGGTGAATGAATTGTATAAATGTATAAGTGAATTAAAGTGGGTAAAATAATTCTTTTGGAAGAGATAAATATAGAGGGTGAGTTGTACAAAAAACATGTCACTTACATTAAGACTAGCTTTACCTTTTGCCTTAAAAGCTGTTGAAAAGGCGTCTAATTCTGGATAAGGCAGGAATGTGCACTTACTAAAATAGGAATCCGCATGGTTTTTTAAAAGCTTATCCAAAATATTTCCAAATCACTCCTGTAGTAATTTTTAGCAAGTTTGTCCATAAGGAACCAAGTGGATGTCAACTAGCTACTGTAGGACCTAGGAATTTAACCAAAATGATTAAATAATATATCCTAAGTATGGTAATAGGTTTTAATTAATCTAAAACCCACTCTTAAGCCTGACTTATGTGAAATATCAGAAATATATCATATATATAGGTCCTAGAAACAATGATTAGTCACCCTTTACATACTGCTTGTCCATACAAAAAAAGGAAAGAGACAAAACAACAAATGGGAAAATCCTCCCTTAAACGCGGAAAATCCTCCTTTAACAACTGGCTCAACAATCCCAAATATGTCTTGGTTCATAGAAAGCATGGTTCATTACGTAGTTAAAGGAGGAAAATTATTTCATGCAACTTCCTGTGATCAAAAGGTCATCCACATAAAAAAATTATTATTATTGAGCCATGAATCATCTTCAGATAGAAATTTGGATCATACTTTCATCTACTATAGTTCTTTGATAGCAAGGTCATCAATCTTGGCATTCCAAGCTCTAGTAGCTTGTTTTATCCCATATAGTAATTTCTTCAACCTGCACACAAGATATGGATGATTAAAAAAACATTATGAATGATTCATATATATCTCTTCTTTGAAATATCCATGTACAAAGTCACTCTTCACATCCTCCATTGCTTGGAAGATGCAATGGCAAAAACTAGTCTTATAGAGTCCATCTTTGTCATTGGTGCAAAGTTTTAATTATAGTTAATGCCTTGGAATTATTAGAAGAAATTGGCCGCTAAAATTTCGATATACTTTAGAGGAGATCCATCAACAACAAAATTTTTCTTGAATACCCATTTGCACTTGACTAGATTTCTCCCTAGTAGAAGATTGACTAGTTCCCATGTTTCATTCTTCAGGAGAGAATGGTATTCCTCTTCCATGGTTGTTTTCCATCTCGGATATTATTATTGTTATTAATATTTTTGTGGATATGATTCAACCATTAGATAACACTTCTCATAAAATAAGGCATCTTTGACAAAAAGGGCACTTTTGAATTAAGATGTAGTTCTTTTAGGATCACTAGGATTCCCATCTAGTTTCCCAACTGCATGAATGGTCTTTGCTGCCCACTTTGGTATTGTAGGTGTTTTAGGATCTAAAATTAAGTAATAATTATCAGACATATCATAATTATAATGCTTATTATTCTCTTCACTCACATTGAGAGTTGGTGGTGGTAAATAGGACTCTGTACAATCTTCACACGACCAGGTGATGTAGTGGTGATGAAGACTCTTGTACTGAACCCCATGCGAGGTACAGGGACGGAAGGTGGTTGAATTTGGGTTATCATTGATCACGATGGAGCTGTTAACTCATTAATGGGTGTGGTATTTATTTATAATACAAGGGTAACCATGGCTATTGCATATGTTAAGGGTAGCACATAGGCTCAAATGCTAAGTATAGACAAGGAGACGAAGAGAGGGGATGGGGCATCTGCTAGAAAGGAGAACATAGTCGAGGAGGATAAAATGGCCCCACCTCATGGAAGTCTTGGAAATCCATGGGGGCAATGTGAGTGTGACTGGTCATCAGGGAAAAGGAAAAGATTGCAGTAGTAAGGGAAAGAGGGTTGCGACCCGGGCCCAACTACAGGCTCAGGCTGCAGCAGAGGCTTTTAAAGACTGCATCTCGCTTATCTCTAGGATTGCTATGGAAAATATGGAAAAGGCCCTCTGGGATCAGATCAAGGCGAAGCGAATTGAGGAGGTAGAGGAGGAGGTGGATGGGTGGGTCTCTGATCTAGGGTCCATGGCAGGGTGAGTGTCGGCCCATGACTGTATGGTGATGATTCACTGGGTCCTTATGAACCTAGTTTCTCAGGCGAATCTCAAATCTACGGCCATAATTGAGGAGCGACTAGCGGTGATGCTCGCGAAGAAGGAAGGTGACGAGGAGCCTGTCAAAGACTGGAAGGAGCACAACAAATAATGGAGAAATATCCTTAGCAAGGTGGAAGCTCTTAGTGTGGATTGTCACCTCATGCATAGAAAGGTGGACCAAATAGCGTCCTGGCTGGGGATAACACTTTAATAATCAGGGATGGAGTAGCTTTCGATGGGTGGATCTGAGTAGTGCATTCATAGGAAAAATGTTGGAGCTCCTCCAATGGAGCATAATGTGGAGGCAGTGCTGCAGCCGAGCAGACAAGATCTGTCCGGGGGCCTCAATCCAGACATCTTGATGCTACCCTGAGGCTTGATGTTGAATTTTCTTTCTGAAAGCTGTTTATGTTTAGGATGGCTGCGAAGTAGGCCCATAGGTTTCTTTAGATAGTTTTCTTTTATGTTTTCAGTAAGTTTTATGTTTCAAGTAAGTAGGAAGTTAGGATTTGTAAGAAATACTGGGATTGAGATCTCCTTAGTGGGAACTCTCCAGACTTTTGGGTGGGATAGTTTATGGAAACCAGAATGTTATTGGGAAGGGTCGGCTAGGAATTTTAGTTTTGATGGCCTCTCTGTAAACAGGTTTTAAGCAGTAATATTTCTTTTATTTAGAAAAAAAAACATCAACACTAGGCCATCACCCACCTACAATAATAATAGTGCATTAATGTAATAGAAGTAGCAATCTCTTTTGTTAGTTTGTGTTAGTTACTTTTAGTTATTTAGTTTAGGATCGATTAGCTAGTATTAGCTTTAACCATCAAAGCATGTAATATAGATATAATATTCTGTAATAATAGTTTAGTAGTTCCACCCTTTGTGATTGAAAATGATTTTTTTTTTGTTTATGTCCATATTTGAATAATTACAACCAAATATAACAATATCATATGTTATAATCCTTTTTATTTAGAACAAGTCGAGCCATCCAAGGATCTTATTTGTGATAAAGAAACAACAAATTTGGACAGGAATCAAAATGGGTATAGTATCCATTTGGTTCTGCAACAAGAAATGAAAAACATTATAGCAATTAGCGAAAATTCAGAAGTTGCAACATACAAAAGATAGGTTCATAGAAAGGATGTGTGATTAACTAATGATGTAGGAGAATTGAGTCAAAGTGATTTGTTTTATGATTAAGAAGAAGATGTTATTTTTCTACTCGCATGTCATTTTTCTAGAGGATACATTTATTTTTCAATTACTTGAATTTGGTTTTTTAACAAATGGCAATTTTCCATTGATTCCCTTGAATCTTGCAAGAGGTTTATCAAGGATAGGTTAATTGTAGATTTCTTTTCTTAGGGGTTCATATGTTGTTGTTCATATATGACAGGTTGAGATAAATCTATATTAATTTGTCAATGTAATAATTAGATAGGAGATAGGATATGAGATTATTTGAGAGAGTGAGCAGTGAGAGTGTAATGCAGTATGCAGTGGTTAATCAAATGCAGAATGGAATTGCAGTTTCTCTATAAATATTTGTAAATGTTTTGTTTTTATTTTCATTAACCATAAGTATTCATAATTTATCTGTATCTATTCATAGAAATACTTAGAGAATTCATGAATATGGGGATGTATTCATGTGACTACAGTGGAGAGGAAATTGATCATTCTACAGATCACTTTACCTCTAACAATCTAAGTTAAAAACATGTGAGTTAGACAAATCAATAGCTATGGATGAATTTAGCAAGAGAAAGGTGTAGGGAAAATAATAGATATGCAAAGATAAGGTGAACATCCGCACTTGATCTCAGATCAATGGATAAATAAGAATCCATAGAGATCAACATTCGAAAATGAGTTCCGCAATGTGAATTTGGAATATGGTTAAAGCGAAGAAAAGTTGCGAGAGAAAAATTGTGGAAGCCCATATTTGGAAAAGTGAGAAGGAGGATATGCAATCCGCAATCCACAATCTGATTGCGGGAAGGAGTGTTGTGGCTAGAACTTTGCGAAAGTCCATATTTGAATATGAGAAATGCAAACCTGCAATATGCAATCCTCAATTGCTGAAAGAGTGGTGTGGAAGGGAAATTGCGGAAAAGCAATTACAGATGGGAGCGTTGCGAAACGAGAACTTTGGAAACAGATTTGTGGAAATCTTTACTATGGAAATAACCTTGTGAGATTGAGCTTGTTGAAGAATACTTAATTAGTGAAGTTTTTTTGATTAGGATCAATTTTAGGTTTTCTATCTCTTACATGGGATCATTTTTTGTATCATAGCATATCAAATCCTGTAGAAGGATGATGCCGAGATGAGGACGAACATGTGGAGTTCCTGAACGAGTTGGAAGTGGAATACAAGCTATAGAGATAGACACACAAAGGGAATTAAGACAAATCCGATATAGGATGGAAGCTATGGAGAAAATAAATCCAGAGAGTATAGATACCAGCAATGAATAAGAATCCTTTGAAGAAGAGAAATAGGAGATTGTGGATGAAGTAAAAGTATTGAAGATGCTCATGAAATCTAGTAATAGGACTGAAGTTGAATTTTCCATGTATGAAGGTAATTTGAATGTTGAATAACTCATGGACTGGATCAATGTTTTAAACAAGTCGTTTGAATTTGCAGAAATTGAAGATAAAAAGAAGAGAAATATGCTGCTACCAAAATGAAATGACATGCATCCATCTAGTGGGATGAACTTTAGATCCATAGAGAAAGAATAGGTAATTCCAAAGGGCAGTCGCACGAAGTTGGTTCCATTTTTTGGTGCCACATAGGAAATCAGAAACACACTTCCGAAGTGCAAATCAAGAACGGATATGCGTTATTGATGGTATGTTCGGAATAACCCGATCCCAAACACAAGGCTAAGGTTCATGGAAATGTATATCGCGTATGCGATATATCGCATATGCAATATGCAACATTTACAAAATGCATATGCGATATATTGCAAGTGTGATATGCAACATTTACCAAACGCATATGCGATATATCACATATGCATTTTTTGTTTCCTTGGTTATGACTTATATGATACTAAATTTTATTTGTTATGAAGTATGGGAAAATTGCTCACACACTCACACACCTATCAACATAGATGTTGCACAAATAAGGAAAGAGGAATATGGCCCAACCTCTATGGCACTAATGACAATTGAGTTAAATTCTTGTTTGGTTTAGTTAAACAACCACTACTCCCTTCCAATAGATCATAAAGTAGAAGAACTTTGGGCTTCAAAAATGTTGTTGTGAGTAGTACTTGAACTACCTAACAAATGTGTTAT
This sequence comes from Pseudotsuga menziesii, assembly GCA_001517045.1. Classification (NCBI taxonomy): domain Eukaryota; kingdom Viridiplantae; phylum Streptophyta; class Pinopsida; order Pinales; family Pinaceae; genus Pseudotsuga; species Pseudotsuga menziesii. The sequence goes on along the minus strand of LPNX011154180.1, from coordinate 67,809 downwards.
ACTTGATCGGAATGCCAACAACTCTTAGAAATGTCTCTCAGATGTTTTGGAGTACACCCACAATGTCAATCATAGTAGGTTGTTCTTTAGGGTATTCATTTACACATATAAAACCCACACTTGTGAGTTCTCTAAGGCAATTGATATTTTAATCTTCTTTAAGTGTTTGTACCAGAATGAGAGAGGGAATTTAGTAATGTATTTGGTCGTTGATTTAACTGCATCTATTTTCACTCTATTAATATTAAGTGAATCATATGGTTGCATATGTACATGAATTTATTCCATATGAAAATTAATGTGGTTCATGCTCATTCTTAGCTTAATTTTAAGAATATATCATGGCTAGGATAAGTTAGGTAGAAATGAATTCTACATCTTTAAATATATCTACATAATAGGGTCTTAAAATAGAATAAAATCACAAAAAAGCGTACACATCCAAATGACAATTGGGTCCACATACTAGTCAAAAGTGCCATCAGAAATGAAAGAGGTTATAATTGGGACCTCCGATTGGACACTGTATCCTTGTTGATGAAGGGTCATTTTTTCCTATCAATTCATCTTAAGTTGGCCAAAATTTCCACCATATCAAGAGGCATGAGATTCCCAAATCAAAACTAAGGAGCCTAGAGTGTTGGGTAGGAAAATTTAATTATGCAAAAACATCCAGCCCTCCCAAATACAAATTAATTTGGTTGGGATGATGAAAGGCCTGCCAAACTGACCCAAAGAAAGTACTAGTAGCATATAGTTGTTCCAAGCTTCATAGGAAACATACAGAACATCCAAAATGTGCATTGGTTGAGTTGGAGGGAAACTCAACACATTTGTCTCCTAATTTGAACTCCCTTTCTTATATTTAAAGACCACATGAAACTATTGTAGGTAGGAGGCATGTTCGAGATGGAATTGGTCTTAACTCTTAAAATATGAATTCAAAAGATTAAGGGATGATTATTAGTACAAATTTTTTTCCTTATCCAAAACATAATGGCACCATTGCTTCAAGGCCTTCACTAAATCTCAAAATTCTTTGTCATACATGTTGTACTTCATATTGGCGTTTTTCAAAGTCTTGGAATGATAGTTCATGGGATGACCTACCCATTTTAATATGGCACTAGTAGCATAGTGTGAAGCATTTGTCTCAATCTCAAAGGGATATTGCGAATCCAAAAGGTGCAAAACCAATTTCAAATACAATGTAGTGTTTGAGTTCCAAGAACTCTCATCCATTAACTTTGTTAGGAAAACACAAGTGGATTGGAGAGTTGATGTAGGGGGTATTAAATGTGAGATAAATGAGTAGTAAAATTTTGATAAAAATTTAGGCCACCGATAAATACTTTTTCAAGCAACAACAATGAGGGGATGAGCCATT
>LPNX011154180.1:42988-58892 GCA_001517045.1 Pseudotsuga menziesii | reverse complement strand
TAACATATTCATCTAAAAAGTATAAAATAATTCATAAATCAACATATACAAGAGTGCACAATATTGGAAGAAGAACTTTCTTTATTGATAAACAAGGATGGCAAGATTACAACCCAATGCCTGAAACAAGTGCTCCTTTGCAAACCAAGGACACCAAGTTCTGCTTGTCCAAGATATCTTAAGGAATACCACTAGCATAAATTTTCTCTACTAAGAATGATTGATTATCCTCAACCCATACCCTCTATTTATACATGAGAAAAGAGAGAGGTTTCGAAGGTTGAGATGGTTGAGGAAGTTGAGATAGTTATTATTAAGGGCTCAACTATCCTTGACTGATCATGTTTATAATTTTAAAATTCAAATTAAGGCACACACGACTATTGAATAGTAAAATCATGTATGACATGTGACTTGCTTTAAGAAAACCCACAAATTCAAGACCTAAAAATATAAATGTGAGTTGCAATGTACATACTCGCATATGATACTCAGGTTGCTATGAAAATAGTTACGTGTGGAAGCCTAATGTCCAAACAAAAATATATTGAGATGGTCAAGTGATTATGTATCAGCAGTCATGCCCATCTAGAGTGTTTTGGCTACTTCAATCCAGTTTGTCCTTTTGTGTTCCGACATACTGGATGTTAGTACCCAGATGGAGAAGTGCCATTTTACATGATAATAGATGCCCTGTAATGTGTGAGGTTAGAGGGATGTGATGGATGAAATACATTACATTCGTTAATATTGGAGAACTCAAGTGACCCAGGAAACATAGGAGGTACCTAAAACATATACATATAAAATTCATATAAAAAATCATATTTTTAAGAACGTGTGTCAACCCTCCTCTTTATTTTGTTAGTATATTTTATCCAATGCATATGCTTTGTAAGTCGTCCCATTAGTATGTTGTATTATCCCACATTCATGGGGAGTAAGTAATAGTTGTTAAGTTGTCTAGTTATTATGTTGCATTATCCCACATTCATGGGGAGTAAGTAATAGTTGTTAAGTTGTCTAGTTATTATGTTGCATTATCCCACATTCATTGGGGGTAATAGTTGTTTATATTAGATTTAGTATATAATTATTTGTTGAGGCTAATGAAAGCATCGAAGAGTTATTTTGTATTGAGCTTGCTGAAAGGAGGTTTCCCCCTAGAAGTGGCCCACGATCAATCAAATATATTTTGTGCTACAATATTTCTGTTATATCATGCATTCTCATTGTTTATTGTAGGAGGTTCTCTGCATCTGGTATCATAGCACTTTCCTTGGCACAAGTGGGAAATTGTTTTTTGGGAAAAAGTGGCAAAATTGGGCGGCGACATTCACATCCATTTTTTAAACTTTCTGTGCATATTCAAGAGAAACAAGTTGCATATCTGAATTCCTATTTCAAAATACGTACTTTCAAAAAAAAAATCTTATTTGGAGTTCTAAAAGTAAAGATATCGCGGATTTAAAATCATCAATTTTTCATAATTTCAGTGACGGTCGTGGAAATTGCAAAGTGAAAATGTTTTGACTGGGTGCCTAGATTTCTATTCCAATTTTTTGGTAGAAGCAGAGTGGTTGTTACAGTTCCAGACAAAGTTTATAATACTGATTCTGAGCAATCTAGGTTTGGTTATGCTCATTTTAAAAATTTTCCTCTCAACACCCTAGCTCTAATTACGGGTTTTTTTGGGCATTGGGTGGAATTTCCACCACATTTTTTCTGGAACTGTAATTATTGCAGTATTTCTTCTTCTTGCATTGATATTATTCATTCATATTAGGGAATAAACCCTATCTATTTAACTGTGAGAAGTACTTGGGAATATCCCTAAAACTCATTATGAGGAGTACCAAAGGAACCCTGAAGTAGCTGGCCATTGAGAAGAAAACCAAAGAGTTGTCAATTGTGGCCAAGTAATTAGTATTTTTACCTGCACCATTGAGTGAGGGGTACTGTCCCAATATGCAAGCCGTTAGATAGCCTTGGTGGCCGAGTGACTCTCATGAACATTTTGGAAGTCGAACATACCTGGGGTCCATATCTATTTCCACTTGGTAAAGCACATTTTTCTAGAGCTTCCACATCATCTCTATTAAAAAACAAACTCAAAAAAATACAAATAAAATAAAATATGATTTTCACCATATCTTCTTTTTTTTAGCTCTATTTCCCTTGAAAATTCACTCTAACCCCTGTCATTCCATTCTACGTATTTCATTCATTGAGGACCCTATCCCAAGTTCCACTTCCCGAAGCTCGAAATTCCACAGTTGTTTATTTTGTACGGTTTGCCATAACTTCTTCAATTCTCACCTAATCGGCTTCAAAATTTGGCCACAGTGTTTGTTTCCGAATTCTGCTTCATTGTCCCTCTTTGACAAATTTTCTCATTCTTTCACCCTATTTATGAAATTCACATTTTTTGTTCCCTTGTCGCTCAAAAAGTATCCACAGCCTAGTTACCCACTTGCATTTTTCCCAACTCAAAATTTTACTTTTCTAAAACCTTCTCTGTTTTTGTTTTTCTGCCATTTCTGAAAAAAAATAATTTCTTGCTTATAGTTGTGACCTACGCAGGAGAAAATAGACAAATGGAAGAAGAACTTGTCACCATCAAGACCAAAATTGAATATTTGGATCAAACATTTTTGACCTCCATCTTCAGCATTCATCCATGAGAAACTGACAACAACCTGAGTCTTTTGCACACACTGAGTTCTCTGCTTCCACCAACTTTCACGGGCCGAAGATTGATTTCCCTCGCTTCAATGGTGATGATCCAACTAGATGGATACGCAAGGAAGAACAATACTTTAATATGCATAACACTTTTTATGTCACGAAAGTACCACTTGCATCGTTTCATTTCGAACGTGAATCCCTTCTGTTAACACTTAGAATGTACCTAGGTTGTGAAAGGTAGATCCCAAGGTAACAACAAAAACCACTTTAGAATGTATTTCTGACTTAATACAATGAGAGAGGGATCTCTCACTATTTACAAAGTTTTTATACTCCAGATATTCAATCAAAGACAATCAGAAGGTTAAATTTCTAATTGGACAAATAGCACAAGTTTGTTTTAAAAGAATTGGTAGGACAGTCATGGAGGAGACCATTGGGCAATGGAGTCAACAATCATATTTGAAATAGGTTGCAAGAGTTAAGGCTTTGAAGGTTTATGATCAGAGGCAAGGTAGGAACCATTTCCTCAGTCTTGAGGTATTAGCCGGTTGATTAGTAGACAAAGGGAGACATCCCATCAAACAGAGCACCTAACTAGGGTGAATTTTGCAAGACTTTAGAAGAAAATATTTTGAAAATGCTTGAAAAATGGACCTAGAGCATGCATGATGAATTCTATCCCATAAACACTAACGCTCAAGCATGAAAGCAAATACAAAATGGAGTGGGAAACATGATAAACAATCACATAAAGGAATTACTTACTGAAGAAAAATATGGCACAAGAATCTCTGCCATGAAAAAGGTTTTACATTCCTCCTCCACAAAATCCCCCCCTTAAAACTATCAATTACATTTTAATTTATATAAGAATAACCTCTACCTAACCTTGAATTCAAAACCTAACTGAACTCTAAAAATAGAAACAGTTACAACAACGTTTCTCCTACATATCTCTAATGGTGATAGCAGTGTGAAATATGGAAGAGGTTTTTATAACTGGACATGTTCTTGACAAAACCGATGTCTTCATTTCTCCAAAATCATCTCAAGCTCCTCGAAATAGTTCTTTGAAACGGGTGACTCAGATAATAAAATTATAGATTTCTGGAAAAATGACTTGTGAAGATATTTTAAATTCTCCCAACCTGTGATTACTGTGTAAAACATGAAGGAGGGTTTTTATTATAGGTCTATTAGAAATATAAACCTCTCTCATTTTTGTAAAATTAAATTCCATTTGTCCAAAACAATTCTTTGAATTTGATGGCTGAAATAGTCCTTTGGAAAACATGACAAATGGCCCATACAACTGACTTCATTTCTTCTAAACCATAGTACTTGTGTGAAAAATGAAAGAGGTTATTGTGTATAGGTATGTTTCTAATACAATAATCTCTCACTTTCTCAAAATTCATCTTCATTTGATGTAAACAATTATTTTAATTTTATGACTAAAACAATCATTTTGAAATCTAAACATTTTCCCTCTGAGGATGACTTTGATTCTCCTAATATGTAGCACCTGGGTAAACAATGAGAGAGCTTATTTTATATAATAATGTTATGATGAAAAAATTCTTTCAGTTCTTGCAAATTATTATTTTTTTTTGTAAACAGGTCTTCGAATGAAATCACTAAAACAGTCATTTTCATAAAAAATATGCTATGTTGATTCTAAACCTTGAATTGTTTAACTGCAATTCATAAACATAGAACATATAGCATCTATCCTTGTAAGATCATCTACTATAAGAGAAATACCATGAATTGATTGATCAAAGTAGCCATATTTGTTAATAGTTTCTCCAAACACTTGAATAATCCCAAGCTTTGGCACACTCTCCAATGTAAATTTTGTTTGTAAGACTTTAAACACATACCAATACCTTCATGAATGCTCTCACTGTATATATTTCTGCAACACTTCTGGGATGATGTTCTTTCTAGGCTTCCCCTCTACATTGTTGAGTGGTGGCTTCCCTTTTCTTGCTCTATTAAAATCAATTTCCATCTCCTTGATCATATTCTTTATCTTTCCTATTTTCCCTGTGATTGTAAACATGTAAAAGTTGAGTTTGGAAATATGGCGAACTGTCTCCTTCCTTTCGCGCACAGTACACAAATGAAATGATATTTTAAAAAACCAAGTCAACTTTACATAATGGTCTATTCCGGAGCCTCCACTGAGTTGTTTTTTCCTGAACTACTTTTCTCTGGGGAATTGACCAAAAGTTACCACGTGGAAAGTGGTTTAAATTCCGCTACCACCTTTCCAATTTAACCACCTCACAACTTTACTCTCTGGAAACACTAATACCCATTGATGATTTTTCACTTTTTACATTATCCGTTGGATTATTTTATGTGCTAGTGGTTTGATTATACCTTAAGAAAGGTAATAGATCTTGTTTAGCGCTTAAACCTTCATTAAGACTTGGTTTGGTGAATAAGAGGCCGCTTTTTGACTTTGGAAAAAGTATCCAAAACTATATAAGTTTGAATATAAATAAAATAAAGTTTATAAAACCCATTTTATAAATTTCATTCAAAAGTTAATAAAGCTTTTTGCCCCACTTGTGAAAAAATTATTTCTCTTTTTACCTAAAATTCCTTTAACTTCTCTTCTCTGCCAACTTGGAAATAGCTTAATGAGAAAAATTTAGAAACCAACTCAATCACCCATGTAAAATTCAAATTTTGAAGGCAATAAAACAAATTCTAACAAAAATAAATTTAGTGCTAACATTTGGCTCCAACTAGGGATGCTATCCTCCCTACGAGGTAGCGAATAACCCGGTAGACCAGGTGCCAAATCCATCGGGATTCTCTTAATTTTTGTCTGAAATTCTCAACTTGTTTCGAACTGAACCTTCCGCTGACACCATTTTTCAAACAAATCCCACTTTGTCAACCTGTAACCTGTAACTAAATTGCACTTGAAACTTAAACCAAACTGAAAATTGCTGAAAGAAATGCTCGCCATGTCGAGCTTATTCATGCCTACCTATCCTACTTAACTAAGCACAAATGCCCAATCAAGCAAAATCTGACTTCCAATGAAGCCAATCAAGCAATTTATCCAATAATTCCATTTCTTCCTCAAGCTTGATCTAAATTAGAACATAAGAAGAAAATAGCAATAGGTTATGATGAAAATTTTTTCTTTTGCTGCAAACATATAACCAACTACTCCATCTGAAAAATTTATCCATGTACTCTGCTATTGGATCATAAAAAACATGACAAATTTCAAAATATTGAATCACTTGTTTGTCATGACAAGGCTGTCCAAAAAGTAACTCTTCTTGCATACTATGAAACAGATCTTTAAAAGAGCTTTGAAAGGAATTCTCATGACTGTTTTTCAATGATATAACAGCAAATTCATTTAATATATTTAGAACTCCATTCTTCTCAAGAACTTCAAGAGGAATATCATTTTGTTCTTCAACAAGATTAAGCACAAAGATGTCTTCTTAACAAAACGTTTCTGAATTGGAAATATTTAATGAAACATCCCATTGAGAGTCCTCATCTCCTTCTTTGTGATCCCTTTGTTTATTGCACACTATTGGTTCTTTCACATATTAAGATTGATGGCATGATTGCTCTTCCTTTTCATTATATATATGTAGACTAAATTTTTCTTGAAAACCATCACTAACATAATTTTTAACAAGCTGACCGCAATCATCAGAAAAACCATCAAGAGTATAACCCTCTTCTTTGATATCACTAGGACGATCATCTTCATGCTCATATATTTTTTCCAATTCTAATCCAAGGTCTGATTTCTCTTTGATTGTATTTTCAGAAAATAAATATGTGGAGGGACTGTAAGACTGAAAATTTCCAGAATCAGAATTCTTTATGTAATCACCCACAGAAGCATTAGAACTTAGAGGAAATTGATGCTGCAAAAAGGAATTTTCTGATTGGGAATAAGCAGCCTTATATTGAAACAAAAATTCAGAAGTTGAATAATATGAAGAAGGGTTTGATTGACCATCCAAAATTCCTTCCTGGTCACACAAAGATTGACAAGACTTCTGCAAATTATAATCTACTTCGGGAAAAGAAATGTAGCTGGTTGAATCAGAGTTTTGGCTCATGTCTTTTTCAGTAGAGGAAGAAATTATTAACTGCTGAGATTTTTCTTGAATGTGAAGACAACTAATTTATATTTCCTTTTTCTGAAACGGGTTCTCATATAAAATTTCTAAAAGCTCTTCATCCACTAACTCATCATCATTATATAAGTTTTCCAAATATTCAATGAAACCTTTAACATGTGTACAACAATATTGAACCAGCAACAAGGAGGGATATTGGTTTTTGTAATGTTCATGAAATACTGTATGAAAATGAGTAAGGGAAAACAAACTTTCTGATGGTAACCCTTCATACCATGACCTTGCATCTCCTTATAAAGTAGCCATGAACATTTTAATTAAAGAATCCTCATGTAATTTAACTCCCATCTTATGTATATGTATATGAAATCTAACCAAATGAAGGGCATCATCATCATTCTTTTGATCTTTAAACTTTGGACGACCTTTTTTCCAATCCACTTTAGGTATTCGATTTGGAAAACCAGGAATGTGAGCACGATACATAGGAGCATACCTTGCAGACAAAGAACTCATCTCGACAAATGAGTATATTGAATCAACTCTTCAAACTTTACAATCTTTTGACAGTGGAGTTGCCGTAGGAATTCTGAAAACTAGATTCTTCGAAGATGGAGTTGCCAGGTGAAATATGCACAACCTTGCTCATAGCTGACTGTTGTTCACCATCAATAACCAAATATGAAACTATGTTGTTCATACCCAGGGAAGATTTGAACCTTCATTCCCCGGCAATGGCGCCAACTTGTTAACACTCAGAATGTACCCAGGTTGTGAAAGGCAGATCCCAAGGTAACAACAAAAACCACTTTAGAATGTATTTCTGACCTAATACAGTCAGACAGGGATCTATCACTATTTACAAAGTCTTTATACTCAATATATTGAATCAAATAAAATTAGAAGGTCATATTTTTTATTGGACAAATAGGGAAAGTTTGTTTTTAAGGACTTGGTAGGACAGTCATGGAGAAGACCATTGGGAAATGGAGTCAACAATCAGATTTGAAATAGGTTGTATGAGGTAAGATTTTAAATGTTTATGATCAGAGGAATGGTAAGAACCATTTCCTCAATCTTGAGGTATTATCAGGTTGATTAGTAGACAAAGGGAGACATCCCATCAAACAAAGCACCTAACTAGGGTGAATTCTGCTTGACTTTAGAAGAAAATATTTTGAAAATGATTGAACAATGGACCTAGAGCATGCATTATGAATTCTATCCCAAAAAAACTAATGCTCAAGCATGAAAGTAAATACAAAATGGAGGTGGAAACATGATAAACAGTCACATAAAGAAATTACTTACTGAAGAAAAAGATGGCACAAGAATCTCTGCCATGAAAAAGGTTTTGCATTCCTCCTTCGCAAATTTTATTCATCTACTGAAAAATTGAAGCCATTACCATGTAGAGCCTCTCAGCTCTTGAAAATACCCCCTTTAAAACTATCAAGTACATTTTAATTTATATAATAATAACCTCTACCTAACCTTGAATTCAAAACCTAACTCAACTCTAAAAATAGAAACAGTTACAACAACATTTCTACTGCATATCTCTAATGGTGATAGCTCTGTGATATATGGGAGAGGTTTTTATAACTTGAGATGTCCTGAAATAACCCATGTCTTCATTTCTCCAAAATCATCTCAAGCTCCTCCAAATATTCCTTTGAAATTGATGACTCACATAATAAAATTATAGATTTCTGGAAAAATGACTTGTGAAGATATTTTAAATTCTCCCAACCTGTGATTAGAGTGTAAAACATGAATGAGGTTTTTTATTATAGGACCATTAGGAATATATACCTCTCTCATGTTTTTAAAATAAAATTCTATTTGTCCAAAACAATTCTTTGAATTTGATGGCTGAAATAGTCCTTCGGAAAACATGAAAAATGGCCTGCACAACTGACTTTATTTCTGCTAAACCATAGCACTTGTGTGAAAAATTAAAGAGATTATTGTGGATAGGTACGTCATGAAGAAAAAACTCTCTCAATTTTTTAAAATTCATCTTCATTTGATGTAAACAATTATTTTAATTTGATGACTAGAACAGTCATTTTGAAATCTGAAAATTTTCCCTCTGAAGATGGCTTTGATTCTCTCAATCTGTAGCACCTGGGTAAAAACTGAGAGGTTATTGTAGATCATAATGTTATGATGAAAAAAATATCTAATTTTTTTTAAATTCTTCTTTGTTTTCTTGAAACAGGTCTTTGAATGAAATCACTAAAACAGTCATTTTCAGAAAAAATATGCTATGTTCCTTCGAAACCTTGAATTGTTTAACTGTAATTCATAAACAGAGAACATATAACATTTACCCTTGTAAGATCATCTACTATAATAGAAATCCCATGAATTGATTGATCAAGGTAGCCATATTTGTTAATAGTTTCTCCAAACACTTGAATAATCCCAAGCTTTGGCGCACTCTCCAATGTAAATTCTGTTTGTAAGACATTAAAAACATACCAATACCTTCACGAATGCTCTCACTGTATATTTTTCTACAAAACTTCTGGGATGATGTTCTTTTCGGGATTCCCCTCTGCATTGTTGAGTGGTGGCTTCCATTTTCTTGCTCTATTAAGATCAATTTGCATCTCCTTGATCAGATTCTTTATCTTCGCTATTTTTCGTGTGATTGTAAACATGTAAAAGTTGAGTTTGGAAATATGGCAGACTGCCTCCTTCCTTTCGCGTGCAGCACATAAATGAAAAAGTTAATAAATCTTTTTTCCCCACTTGTGAAAATTTTATTTCTCTTTTTACTTAAAATTCCTTTAACTGCTCTTCTTTTCCAACTTGGAAATAGCTTAATGAGAAAACTTTGGAAACCAACTCAATCACCCATGAAAACTTAAAATTTTGAAGGCAATAAGACCAATTTCGACAAAAATAAATTTAGTGCTAACACCTTCAATGGTTCTATTAGTACATCAAGGATCATGAAGAGCCCCAATTGAAAGATTTTTTCCAACTCCTTTTGAACCGATTTGGCCCTACTCGTTTTAATGAATTCAGAGGAGCACAATTGAATAATTATCTTTATTTATTTCATGGGTAGACCCCTTCTTTCAACTTCATCATCTTCTTCATTCATAACACCATCTTTCCTTATCCAAATGCTTAATATGGATAATAGGTTCTTCAAGAATTGAGTTGTTCATATTCCTCATGGCTTGAGGGATATTGTTTGAATCGTGAGAGCTAGATATTCAGTTTCTCCCATCTTCTCTTCTCTTATTATGAGTCAAGATTCTACTTGTGTGCACTCTTCCCAGAGTCGACTGAAAGTAATCACTTCCTTTTGGCATACATTCCTTGAATGAATGAATCCTATGATCCTGAAAGACCATTCAAGGTGGTTATCACCACTTCTAGATTCGACACTTCTTCTTCTACAACTTCAAGTTGGTATTTGATTTGAGAGACCATTGTAAAGTATGACTGTATGGTCTCTACATTCTGGGTATTCAAATTCTTCAACTGTTTTCTTAAAGTCATCTTCTGATTTATGTTCTTTCCTTCAAATATCTTGATCAAGGAATCAAACATCTCTTTTGGTGTATCTAGGGAAGACACATGTGGTATAAGGTGATCCTCCATTGAATCAACAACGATCTTCTTGGCCTTGACCAAGTTCTTCTTGTGTAAGGATTTTAGCCTCATCTCCCTCTGGAACTGGAACCTCTCCACTTATGTAGGTGTCCAATTCATTTTCTTCAAGAACCAGTGAGATCCAATATTTCCATGCTTGGAATTTTTAACTTTCACCAAGCTTTTCATCAAGTTGGTGTGACTAGTCATTTATAAATGAGAACCTCAAATGTAAATAGCAAAAGATTAGATCTTACCAATTTGAGGTCTTCGTCATGGTTCCATAGGTGCCTGATATAGGGTTTGTTAGAGGAAACATAATTTTAAAAATTGTAATATTTTAGATCTGATTGGATAGAAAGATAGACCTCTTCAAGGTAATCTGTCTAATGTATTCATTTTCTGAAAATAGTGGAGGGAAGCTCCTAGAACAGGAAGCCCTAGTTTACCAATTTTTTCTACAGAAATGTCTAATACTGTTTCTGTAATATCTCTAAAATTAATACTCCTATGTGTATTAAATATTGGAAAAAGGTATCCGAATATGTCCTTGTTCTAACACCATAGGTTTCATCAAAATTGGTTTAACCAATTGGGACTTATGAGCGTTTTCCCAAGGTGACCTGTTTCAGGACTGTTTAGCATAGCGAAGTTGTACAGACTACCACGTGTAACTGTTTTATCTTCAGAGTCTGAAACTTTTACAAAATAAATTAAAGTTTGTTCCCTTTCTAGAACATCTTGAGAAATTTCATTTTGACCTTCATAGCGTGAGATATAGCAAGTCTCCCCAGGTGTCCTGTTTGGGGAGGAATCATTGGAGAGGCTAGAACCTGAACTTAGAAGAATCATATCTCATAGAATATAGTGAATCAGAGGATTAAATGTGAAAAATTTTAGGCACATGATCCTTCTCCAATCTTGAGATATAGTGAATATACGAAAAACTATCTGTTTTAGTATTTTAGGGTTTTTTCATCCCGAGGTCAAACTAGGGTTTGACTTTCCTCGAGTTTCACCCAACCAAAAATATCAAACCAGGTCTCTAATCTTTGATTTTGATGAGGAGAGTAATTCTATGCTGGGATCACTCAAAAATTCCTCTTCTCAGAAAATCCCTAATTTCCCGCAGCAAAAACTGAAAATGACCGGAATCAAATTCTGCTTCAATAGAAAGATACACCCTTCAATGGAGAGTTATCCTATCATCCTTTTGATGATGGATTGTGAAGAGATACCCAAAAAGTATGAATCCCCAGCATCTGCAGCTGCACAAATGTCTTCTTCTTAGGTTTGTTCTAATACCATGTTATAGTTTTATCATTTAAGCAATATGATCTTAGGATCTTATCTGAGAGAATAACATGCACATCAATAAACACAAGAGGCAAGAGACACAAAGAATTTTCCTTGGGGAAACCATAAAGGAGAAAACCCTGCAACTTCCTCAGAGATATAATGACTGCCAATGGTAGCTGTAAAACCCAAAAACGTAGAGATGATCTCCAATAGCTTGTTCTCTCTCTCTCACTTAAGAGAACTTCTCCTCTCTCACTCATGCGCCCCAGTGAGTGACTGTGTGTGTTATAAATAGAGAGGCTCACTCTCTATTTATATTCTTTCATTCACTAAAATCCCACTCCAACAAGTCATCCATACTTAACAATTACTTAACAGGGTCAACATCTTTATGAGAGTCTAATAACCCTAGTGCCCCACAATTATGGGGACTTTGACCTCTCATCAACAAGGAGGGTTAACTTTAACTCAATTGTGTGGACTATTTCCTCGACTTACAATGGAGGGTTAACCTCAATGAATTTACATGACTTGTTTACTTTATTGAATCTCCCGATCAGAACATCGGGGCATGACATGACTCAATTACATTACAGATACTTCATGGAATAAACATCGGGCTACAATACATAAGATATACAAGTGAATACATTCCAAAGTTACAAATACACCAACAAAATATTATTAGTATCAACTATAATTTAGGTGGTTTGGTTATAGTACATGTGCATTTGCTGCATGTACTGTCCATGCATGCACACCTCACACATGCACGCTAGTATGAATATAAAACTACGTAATATGTCAAATAATCAAATAAGTTGTAACAAACAACCAAATATTTGTGTATTTATCAATTCAGATAATGGATGTTTAAGTTATTAGGGCATGTGTATGAATGAGTCAACAAAACTATTTGTTAATTGTATAAAACAATTAAGAGAAGTAATGTCACTATGAAATATTAATTGAAAAACGTTAACCTTGGATAGTTGGATGGGTTAACTAGTAATCATGATTTATTTAAATTTGTAAATGTACCTTATTTATTAAAAAACAAGGTAACACACTAGTGCAAGGATACTTAACAATAAATAGATACATGCGAATGTTATTATTTCAATCAATTAATAATAAAACTACAATTAATTATTTATTCATTAATAATATTAATTGTTATTATTATTTATTTATTGTTATAGTTTATTATTAGTGTTTATTTTTAGTAATTATTATTATGTTATTAATAACAAATAATAATTGGCAATACTGTTATTAACATTATTTTACCATTAAACATAATAATTAAAAAAATAATATTGTTATAATTTTTCAATCGGTTATGTTTTAAATTTAACATATTCTATTCAATGGGATAACCATTCAATAAATTCTCGCTGCCTCGTGAAGGGTGAGGAATTGGACAGTTCAAGAAAATTTATTAACATACAACTAATTTCTTAAATAGTCTGAACTAGTTGGACTGCCCAAGAAAGGAATAAATAATACTTAGTATTTTAATGTGAAAGAGGCAGTGGAAGAAGGGAAGGTGATGGAAGAAAAGAGGGGAAGGAGGTATAAGTAGGGGGATCAAATGGTTTTGGAGGAGGATCTTTTGCGAGAGTATTTTGGGTGAAAATTTTAGAAGAAAAAGAGAAAGATGGTGTTGTAATAGAGGAGGGGAGAAAACTTGAGGAGGGGGTTAACTCAAGAGCCAAAAAAAATTACAGTCGAGAAACAAGGAACCTGCTATTGGGTTTATCGGCATATGGGCTAGGAAACTCATAGGTTTCCTAGGGCTAGCAATATTAACGCTAGTCAATAGGATGGATCATCCAATTTGGTATCAAGGTTCGAACCAGCGAGAGGCAAGGCTACAGGATCAAGGAGAAGGGAACTATCTTCACCTTGCATAAAGTTCCAGGTAATTTTCTGTATTGTTGGAATAAGAATAAATGTCTTTATGCTGTGAGTAATTACTAGTAAAATTCCTAACTACTTGTAAACTTCTATGTCAAAATATTGCACTTGTTCTTACTACTAATTACTCTCAACTCAAAAGAAAAAAAGAAAAAAAAAACAAACTTAGAGGTAACAAACTTATAACAAAACCAGGAGATTGATATAAACAAAATGTCATTCTTTATCTTTTATTTCAAAAGGAGAGAGCTTACATATTCTCACTGAGTGCTCAGCCTAGGAGGTTGAGCACTATAGATGGTATCAAATCCAAGGCTTGGACACTTAGACCTTAGGGCTTGTTCACACCTCAAACTTCTCAAAATATAATATAATCTAAGTCTACAAATTTGGACAGGAATATTACATTAAAATGTCTCTTCAAAAGATCCTTCTCAAAACTACCTATGCTCAAAACTACCCGTGCTTACCACTTAAGATTTCCTGTACAAAACCACAGAAAAGACTATTAGAAATATTCATGTATTATAATGAAATTGAATAAATGAAAATTTTGTAGAAATATCTCCAATATTTTTTTTTATATTCACTACATCCATCTCCATACAATTATCCAACATATATTCCATGTTTAATATATATTTGCAAAAGGAGTTCTTGTTTCGTGAACTTTTTTTATGTAATAACTTTTACCATTATTCTGGTATTTATTACTATACACGTCTATACCATATAATTATAATGAAATGCTATGAGCATTTTGCAGTAAGTTTATATAAGGGTTTTCAATGCAATATAATCTAGGTAATTATTCATATAACCCTCATACACTCGAATATTATTTTAAAAGAACCATAAGCAACTAATTATATGTGAAGATAGAAATTATGATAGAATAGTTTTGGTGGCTAGGAAATATTCCATATATATTAATAATAGAGAAATATGAGAAGGAAAGGGCCTTATATATTTTGAATAATCTTCTTGTAGAAATCAAGGGGCACCGACTCAAACCCCATGGAATTTTATTCACATGTCATCTCACTTGAATAGGGCGTCAACTTTGATATTATAGATTTCCATTTCACTTTGTTAGAAAAATTATTTTTGACATTTATTGTGTGTGAGCATCTATTGGAAGTGCTCAAACAAAACATACTAGCCGAGAGAAGTATGAAATACACCTTCGTCGTTATTGACTGACGTTTCCTGAAGCATGATAGAGAAGAGAGGTCATGTGCTCATAATTGTGCACTACCATAGTGTTCCACACACTAAGTACAAAAAAAAAAAAAACTAGAACAACGATATCACAACCCAACGAGGGACTGTTTGCGCTCAAGGTGGGCTATGCGGCTTGAAAGTAAATGGTAAGGGGGTTGAACCCAGCTCTCATAACCATGAGGGAATACCCAGATATGTTGTGCTCCATGCTAGTTTTAGGAATGGGGGGGATGCTATAAAGTTGTTCTTGAAACTGGAATACCATAATGGAGGGTTGTTATAACACATATATCACAACACAACGAATTTGTATTCAATAGAACCTACCCTCATCTAGCTCGCTTGTATGGGAGCAATTTAGAGATTTTTTTTTTAACTTCAAATATGTATATATAGCAGAAAGAAATGGAACTAGGCACTATCTGTGTAATAAACCACTCTCTACGTCATCACCCAATCTCACTTATATCTCAATCTATGAGGTAGATATGCCCTCACTCTTTAAACAAGATAGGAGGCTCATGATTAGGTTAGCTTTATTAAATGGGAAAACGATGCCTAAATGGATCGTTCTACTTCTATTTACTTGTTTTATTGATATGATCTTACATCCGAGCCAATAGTCTTGAGTAAGTATTTTAAAATAGTTAGTAACGTGGGGACTGGTAGAAAAACGAATGTTAACGATATAAAAAAAAGGTAAAAACTAATGCGTGCATAGCTCCTAGTTAAAAAATTCCTTCTATACATCCTCACCTTAAACTTGAGAATATAATTTGTGAGACAATCCCTTCACAAGGGAAATTCGACATTCACGAGGGTTACGATTAAAAATGTGGGAGTTTACTATTCATATTTATGCTAGATTCGGTAGGTAATAAAATTGGAATAACATGGTTCAGAACATTGAAATATTCAAACCTTATTTAAATTTATGAAAGAAAAAACAAACAAAATAATTTAGAGTAAAAAAAATTGATTATGAAACAATAAAATGAGAAATAACTTATATGAGAACA
>LPNX011154180.1:30178-41058 GCA_001517045.1 Pseudotsuga menziesii | reverse complement strand
TAGCACCGAGATAATACCACTTAAATGATCTACTACACAAACATTAAATAGCATCGGGTGGCCTCAACATGGGCTGATCAAAACGTCTTGAACTATAGTTCCTTTTGTAAAACGCAGAGTTCAAAACTCAACCAACACACCCTTTAGAAGCTAATAATATGATGTTGTTTCCATGAAACATGATCAATCATGGTAAGAAAATGCACTAGTCGAGGACGAGGATGAGTTCGAGGCTAACACCATCACCACCGGTGCCACCTAGAGAATCCCCCACTCCCGAGATGAAGGTCATACTGAGGTCCTTCGAAACCATTATGGTCACTTTGAACAGGAAGTTGGAGAAGCTCGTGGAGGTCGAAACCACACAGGTGAGGTGAGAAAAATTTGAGAGCACACACGACTTGAGGAAAGAACCTCTTTCCGATATTTCCAAAGAGATGCACAAGATCAAAATTCCTGATTTTTCAGGAGGATGACCGAGTAAGCATGCCGAAGCATGGCTTGAGGGTATGAAGAGGTTCTTAACACTGAATGAGTATACCTCCAGTTCCAAGGCTAGAATGGCCATCTTTCAACTA
Source organism: Pseudotsuga menziesii (assembly GCA_001517045.1). NCBI lineage: Eukaryota > Viridiplantae > Streptophyta > Pinopsida > Pinales > Pinaceae > Pseudotsuga > Pseudotsuga menziesii. The sequence goes on along the minus strand of LPNX011154180.1, from coordinate 40,480 downwards.
AAGGGTGATTCCCTAAATTGGTGGTTCAACTTGGAGAAACAATTGCATCTTACTCCTTTGACTGTTTCGTGGGAGTTATTCAAGGAGGGTTTCAACATGAAGTATCTTCCGGCATATTACGAGGAACAGCAAGCAGGTTCCTTTCATGCTTTGGTATATGGAAACATGACAGTGGAAGGGTATGAATCTATATTCATGGAAATAGTAACGTATATTCCATACTTGGACTTGGATGATCAATAAGTGGAGTGATTTGTGTATGGAATCAACTACAAGATCAGGGCCACAGTACGGATGCGGAAGCCATCTTAAATTTCGATGGAAATTGAGTATGCTCGCTGAGCTGAGGATATATCAGATGTAAAGGGAGGAAGAAAATTGATATGATCCAATCAGTATGTTACAGGGAAGGCTCCATGATCGTACTTCATAGGAGGACAATCCAGACCTCCTCCTTATGGTAACAGGTTCACCGCGAGAGCTAACACTTCAGGTAACTCACTATCACAGGATTCGTCTGCAAACCATGGGAACCGAAGATGAAAACATGGAAATTCATATAGAGGATGGGGATGTTTTCGAGGATTCGGGGAAGGAAATCATCCCAGAGGATTCCTCCCAACAGCATGCAAGCACTACCTAATGTCTCTTGTTGGGGATGTGGAGTTCCTCATTTTCAGTGGGATTGTCCTAAGGGGCAGAAGGAAGGAAAAGCATCCATGGGTAATTCTGCTAACACTCATCGGATTCATGCAGCTGTTCACAACCACCATGAAGAACATTAATCCATCATAGTTGAATCCACTAGTAAAGTAAACAATGTCAAACTTAAAATTTTATTTTATCCTAGTGCAACAGATAATTTTATTTCAGCATATGCATTAAATAACTATGGGGTGGTAGCCTATGACAATGATGATTTTGAATAGGTTGAGATGGCTTCAGGGGTTAAACAAGAAATACGTCTTAAGGTAAGGGGATGTCAAATGAAATTAGGAGTATGAACCACTAAGTTGGATGCTTATGTCACCAATTTGGTGATCTACGACCTCATTGTGGGCATGTATTGGTTAGAAGGCCATAGAGATTTCATGGATTACTATGCAAAGAAATTCTTGTGCCTTGATGATGAGGGTCAAGAAATTCAAATCTAGGTCCAAAAGAGAAAAATATCCCTTTGTTTCATCTCCACAATGAAAGATAAAAGGTGTTTAAGATAGGGATGTCAGTTGTTTATAGTTGAGATGGTGAGTGATAGTAAAGGACATTCCTTGAATTCTTACCCAGTGTTATCTGATTTCAAGGATGTCTTTCCAAAAGAACTTCTAGGACTACCTTCGGAACGAGAGCTTGATTTCATGATTGAACTGAAACTTAGAGCGGAGCCAATATCAAAGACCCCTTATAGAATGATCACCCTTGAGCTTCGAGAGTTATAGATCCAGGTAAAAGAGTTGCTATACTTGGGACTAATTAGACCTAGTATCTCACCATGGGGATCACCAATGATATTTGTAAATAAGAAGGAAAGATATGTATGAATTTGCAAGGATTAAAAGGATTTGAACAAATCCATAGTGAAGAACAGGTATCCTATACCAAGAATTGATGACCTCTTTGATCAGATGAAAGGCGCATCACTCTTCTATAAGATTGATTTGTGGTCAGGGTATCCCTAGCTTAGGATTAAAGAAAATGACATTCCTAAGACTGCTTTTCGAACTCAATTTGGACATTATGAGTTCAGAGTGGTACCATTTGGTTTGACCAATGCTCCAGGAGTATTCATGAGCCTCGTAAGTAGTGTCTTCTAGAAGTACCTGGACCACTTTTTTCAGGTCTTCTTAAATGACATTCTTATATATTCTAAGAATGAGAAGGAGCATGAGGAATAGTTACGGTTACCAATACCTTTCTTAAGGGAACATAAACTATGTGGTAAATTATCAAAGTGTTCCTTCTTCCAAAAGGAGATTCACTACTTAGGTCATATCATCTCACGAGAAGGGATCTCAGTGGACCTAGAAAAGGTGAAGGCCATCGACGATTGGATAATTCCCAAGAATGTGCATGAGGTGCATAGCTTCATGGAGTTAGCAAGGTATTACCGAAGATTCCTGGAAGGGTTCTCCAAGATTGCAAAACCCATAACCACCTTACAATGAAAGGGAATCTGATATGAGTGAACCAATGAATGTGATATCACTTTTGCTAAATTAAAGAGATTACTGACTAGTGCACCAATCTTACTGGTACTAGACATGGATAAAGACTTCATGGTATGCACCGATGCCTTGAAGAAAGGGTTAGGAGCAGTTCTAATGTAGGAAGGTGGGGTGATATCTTATGTGTCTCGTAAATTGAACCCTCATGAAGATCAATATGCCACACATGATCTAGAACTAGTAGCCGTAATGTTGGCACTAAAATTATGGAGACACTACCTAGTTGGCAGAAGTTTCACACTTAAAACATATCATCAGAGCTTACAGTATATTTTTACACAAAGTGATCTGAATGCTAGGAAACGAAAATGGAGTGAGTTCATGAGTGACTATGAATTTGGTATCTCATATATCAAAGGAAAGGAGAATGTGGCGAAAGACACTCTAAGCTCAAAACCAAGGATTTTCTCCTTAATCCCCTTGAAAGTGGATTTGAAGGAGAAATTTCTTGGACAACTCTTGGGAGATGGTTGGTATATAAAGGTAACCTTGGATATTCAAAATGGGAAAAATTTTGAGTCTAAGTATGGTGGGTACCATATTGAGGAACATGGGTTGTTGTGGTATCAAGGGAGGATGTATATCCGTAAAGAAGGTCATCTCAAGGAAGAAATCGTTAGTGAGGCCCATAGGGAACATTATTTTGTGTAGCCTGGAGTGAAGAAGATGTATGCAGACATGAAGATGATTTTCTTCTAGCCTAGTATGAAGAGCGAGGTAGTTGATTTCATTTTGAAATTCCTAGAGTGTTAGCAAGTCAAGGAACATCATTGACACCCAGCCGGTCTCTTACATCCTCAAGATATTCCTATGAATAAATGGGAAGTCATTTCCATGGAATTCATTTTGGGATTTCCACTCACATCCTCAAGACATAATGCTATTGTAGCATTGATTTCTCCTTACTACAGGGGAAAGAATGGCTCCCTTCTATCTATAGGGAGGAAGGGTAGGTTCCTGTGTGGTAAAATGTAGTAAAAGTAAACAGGACAGAAAGGAAGAAAAGATGGACAAGAAATGGCCATGAGCCCCTTTGCAAACAAGCTTAGGGCTTTGGTCTGAGAATTTGCAAACAAATACTAAAGACAACAATAAAGCTGTAAAACAAGTAAATAAACAAACCTACAAGCAAATATGGGTTAGAAAACAACTAAGATACTAAAAAAAAAGCATGAACAAACAATGGTATACCCCTTCTTTGGTGCAATGGGCCACCATGCCCTGGCTAGAAGAACCACCTCTCTATATCACTCAGCAATGGGGGAGCTATGGATCAATGGGGAAGATGAGTGGATGAAAGGGGGATGTGGGTGGCTTGAGAGACAAAGGGTCTCAAGGCATCGATGGGAAGCATAACAGTATGCAAGGGAAGAGTTGTTTGAGAGTGACCCTCGCCGCTCTTTTTATATCATTTTTAGGTTTCTAAGCCCTTGGTGAGGGCTTTAGCCCCTGTTAACACTCAGAATGTGCCGAGGTTGTGAAATTTAGATCCCAAGGTAACATCAAAAGCCACTTTAGAATGTATTTCTGACCTAATACAATCAGAGAGGAATATTTCACTATTTACAAAGTTTTTATACTCAAGATATTCAATTAGAGACAATCAGAAGGTCATATTTTTGATGGGACAAATAGGAAAATTTTATTTTAAAATACTTGGTAAGACAATCATGGAGGAGACCTTTGGGCAATGGAGTCAATAATCAGATCTGAAATAGATTTCAGGAGGTAGGGTTTTTAAATTTTATGAACAGAGGCAAGGTAGGCACCATTTCCTCAGTCTTGAGGTATTAGCAGATTGATTAGTAGACAAAGGGAGACATTCCATCAAACAAATCATTCCATTAAATTCCATTTGTCCAAAACAATTCTTTGAATTTGATGGCTGAAATAGTCCTTTGGAAAACATGAAAAATGGCTTGTAAAACTCACTTTGTTGCTGCTAAACCATAGTTCCTGTGTGGAAACTAAAACATGTTATTGTGGATAGATTTGTTTTGAATAAAAACCTCTCTCAGTTTCGCAAAATTCTTCTTCATTTGATGTAAAACATTATTTTAATTGGATGACTAGAATAGTCATTTTGATATCTCAACATTTTCCCTCTGAATATGACTTTGCTGCTCCCAATATGTAGTACTTGGGTAAACACTGAGAGAGGTTATTTTATATCATGACGTTATGATGAAAAACCTCTTTCATTTTTTGAGAATTATTCTTTTTTTTATAGAAACAAGTCGTTGAATTAAATGACTAAAACAATGATTTTCAGAAAAAATATGCTACGTAAATATGGCAGACTGTCTCCTTCCTTTAGCGTGCAGCACACAAATGAAATAATTTTTCAAAACCAAGTCACCTTTACCTTTACATAATGGTCTATTTCGGAGCCTTCACTGAGTTGTTTTTCTTAAACCATTTTTCTCCGCGGAATTCACCAAAAGTTACCACGTGGAAAGTGGTTTAAATTTCGCTACCACCTTTCCAATTTAACCACTTCACAACTTTGCTCTCCGGAAACACTAATACTCATTGATGAGTTTTCACTTTTTACATTAGCCATTGGATTAATAAGAGGCCGCTTTTTGACTTTGGAAAAAGTATCCAAAACCATATAAGTTTGAATATAAATAAAATAATAAGTTTATAAAACCCATTTTATAAATTTCGTTCAAAAGTTAATAAAACTTTTTGACCCACTTGTGAAAAATTTATTTCTCTTTTTACCTAAAATTCATTTAACTTCTCTTCTTTTCCAACTTGGAAATAGCTTAATGAGAAAACTTTGGAAACCAACTCAATCACCTATGAAAACTTAAAATTTTGAAGGCAATAAGACCAATTTCAACAAAAATAAATTTAGTGCTAACAACTGGCTCCAACTAGGGATGCTAACCTCCCTGCGATGTAGCAAAGAACCCCGTAGACCAGGTTCCAAATCCATTGGGTTTCTCTTAATTTTTCTTTGAAATCCACAACCTGTTTTGAACTGAACCATCAACTGAAATCATTTTGCAAACAAATCCCACTCTGTCAACATGTAACCTGTAACTGAATTGCACTTGAAACTGAAACCAAACTGAAAAATATTGAATGAAATGCTTGCCATATCAAGCTTATTCATGCCTACCTATCCTACTTAACTAAGCACAAATGCCCAATCAACCAAAATATGACTTCCAATGAAGCCAATCAAGCAATTTATCCAATAATTCCATTTCTTCCTCACGCTTGATCGAAATTAGAACATAAGTTATCCATGTACTCTACTATTGGATCATAAAAAACATGACAAATTTCAAAATACTCAATCACTTCTTTTTCATGACAAGGCTGTCTAAAAAGTAACTCTTCTTGCATACACTGAAACCGATCTTTAAAAGAGTTTTGAAAGGAATTCTCATGATTGTTTTTTAATGATATATCAGCAACTTCATTTAATATTTCTACATTTACAACTCCATTCTTCTCAAGCACTTCAAGAGGAATATCATTTTTCTCTTCAACAATGTTAAGCAGAAAGATGTCTTCTTGACAAAATGTTTCTGAATTCAAAAGAATTAAAGAAACATCCCATTGAGAGTTCTCATCTCCTTCTTTGTGATCCTTTGGTTTGTTGTACACTGTTGGTTCTTTCACATACTAAGATGGATGGCATGATTCCTCTTCCTTTTCATTATATATAAATAGACTAAAAATTTCTTTAAAATCATCACCAACGTAATTTTTAACAAGCTGACCGCAATCATCAGAAAAACCATCAAGAGTATAACCCTATTCTTTGACATCACTATGCTGATCATCTTCATGCTCATATCTTTTTTCCAATTCTAATCCAAGGGCTGATTTCTCTTTAATTGTATTTTCAGAAAATAAATATGTGGATGGATTATAAGACTGAAAATTTGCAGAATCAGAATTCTTTATGTAATCACCCACAGAAGCATTGGAACTTAGAGGAAATTACTGCTGCAAAAAGGAATTTTCTGATTGGGAATAAGCAGATTCATCTTGAAACAAAACTTCAGAAGTTGAATAAAATGAAGAACGGTTTGATTGAACATCCCAACTTCCTTCTTGGTTACTTAAAGAATGACAAGACTCCTACAAATTATCATCTACTTCCGGAAAAGAAATGTAGCTGGTTGAATCAGAGTTTTGGCTGATGTCTCTTTCAGTAGAGAGAGAAATTATTAGCTCATGAGATTTTGTTTGAATTTGAAGACAACTAATTTGTATTTCTTTTTTCTAAAATGGATTCTCATATAAATTTTATAAAATATCTTCATCCATTAAATCATCATCACTATACATGTTTTCCAAATCGTCAATGAAACCTTTAACATGCGTACAGCAATCTTGAACCAAGAACAAGGAGGGGTATTGGTTTTTGTAATGTTCATGAAATACTGTATAAAAATCAGTAAGGGAAAATAAACTTTCTGATGGTAACCCTTCATATCATGACCTTGCATCTCCTTCTAAAGTAGCCATGAACATTTTCATTAAAGAATCCTCATGCAATTTAACTCCAAGTTTATGTATATTCATATGAAATCTAACCAAATGAGAGGGCAGCATCATCATTCTTTTGATATTTAAACTTTGGAAGACCTGTTTGCCAATCCACTTTAGGTATTCAATTTGGAAAACTAGGAATGTGAGCACGATTCATAGGAGCATACCTTGCAGAAAAAGAACTCATCTCGACAAATGAATATACTGAATAAACTCTTCAAACTTCACAATATTTTGACAGTGGAGTCGCCATAGGAATTCTAAAAACTGGATTCTTCGAAGATGGAGTCTCCAGGTGAAAGATGCACAACCTTGCTGATATCTAACTATTCTTCACTATCAACAATCAAATCTGAAAGTATGTCATTTATACCCAGGGAATATTTGAAACTTCATTCCCCGGCAATGGCGCCAATTTGTTAACACTTAGAATGTACCCAGGTTGTGAAAGGTAGATCCCAAGGTAACAGCAAAAACCACTTTAGAATGTATTTCTTACCTAATACAATCAGAGAGGGATCTCTCACTATTTACAAATTTTTTATACTCAAGATATTCAATTAGAGACAATCAGAAGGTCAGATTTTTTTTGGGACAAATAGGACAAGTTTGTTTTAAAAGACTTGTTAAGACAATCATGGAGGAGACCATTGGGAAATGGAGTCAATAATCATATCTAAAATAGATTGCAGGAGGTAGGGTTTTTAAATTTTATGAACAGAGGCAAGGTAGGCACCATTTCCCAGTCTTGAGGTATTAGCAGGTTGATTAGTAGACAAAGGGAGACATTCGATTAAATAGAGCACCTCTAGGGTGAATTCTACAAGACTTTAGAAGAAAATATTTTGAAAATTCTTGAACAATGAACCTAGAGCATGCAGGATGAATTCTAGCCCATAAAAGCTAATGCTCAAGCATGAAAGAAAATACAAAATGGAGTGGGAAACAGGATAAACAATCACATAAAGAAATTACTTACTGAAGAAAAAGATGGCATAAGAATCACTGACATGAAAAAGATTTTACATTCCTCCGTTGCAAATTTCATTCATTTACTGAAAACATGAAGCCATTACAATGTAGAGCCTCTCCACTCTTGAAAATACTCTCTTTAAAACTATCAATTACATTTTAATTTATAGAAGAATAACCTCTACCTAACTTTGAATTCAAAACCTAACTGAAGTGTAAAAATATAAACAGTTACAATAACTTTTCTCATGCATATCTCTAATGGTGATAGCTGTGTGAAATCTGGGAGAGGTTTTTATAACTGGACATGCGCCCAACAAAACCGATGTCTTCATTTCTCCAAAATCATCTCAATAGCCTAGAATTATTCCTTTGAAGTTGCTGACTCAAATAATAAAATTGTAGATTTCTTGAAAAATGACTTGTGAAGATATTTTAAATTATCCCAACCTGTGATTACTATGTAAAACATGAAGGAGGTTTTTGATTAAAGGCCTGTTAGAAATAAAAAAACTCTCTCATTTTTGTAAAATTAAATTCCATTTGTCCAAAACAATTCTTTGAATTTGATGGCTGAAATAATCCTTTGGAAAACATGAAAATGGCCTGTACAACTGACTTTGTTGCTAATAAACCATAACACCTGTGTGAAAAATGAAAGAGTTTATTGTGGGTAGATATGTTTTTAAAAACAACCTCTCCCAGTTTCGAAAATTCATCTTTATTTGATGTAAACAATTATTTTAATTTGATGATTAGAATAGTCATTTTGACATCTGAACATTTTCCCTCTGAAGATGACTTTTCTTCTCCCAATATGTAGTACATGGGTAAAAAATGAGAGAGTTTATTGTATATCATGATGTTATGATGAAAAACCTCTTTCAATTTTTGAAAAGTCTTCTTTTTGTTCTGGAAACAAGTCGTTGAAAAAAATGACTAAAACAGTCTTTTTCAGAAATAATATGCTATGTAAATATGGGAGACTATCTCCTTCCTTTAGCGCGTAGCACACAAATGCAATAATTTTTCAAAAACAAGTCACCTTTACCTTTACATAATGGTCTATTCTGGAGCCTTCACTGAGTTTTTTTTCTTAAACCATTTTTCTTCGGGGAATTCACCAAAAGTTACCACGTGGAAAGTGGTTTAAATTCCGCTACCACCTTTCCAATTTAACCACTTCACAACTTTACTCTCCGGAAACACTAATAATCGTTGGTGAGTTTTCACTTTTTACATTAGCCATTGGATTAATAAGAGGCTGCTTTTTTACTTTGGAAAAAATATCCAAAACTATATAAGTTTGAATATAAATAAAATAATAAGTTTATAAAACCCATTTTATAAATTTCATTCAAAAGTTAATAAAACTTTTTGCCCCACTTGTGAAAAATTTATTTCTCTTTTTACCTAAAATTCATTTAAATTCTCTTCTTTGCCAACTTGGAAATAGCTTAATGAGAAAACCTTGGAAACCAACTCAATCACCCATGAAAACTTGAAATTTTGAAGGCAATAAGACCAATTCCGACAAAAATAAATTTAGTGCTAACAGCCCCTTTTGCCCTAACTTTAGCTCCTTTTAGGGTTTTAGGCTCCTTTGAGGGGTTTTATCCCCTAGGAGAGTTATTTAGGCTCCTTTTTGGTGTTTTTAAGCCCTTTTACTCATTTTTAAGCCTTTTTTAGGGTCTGGGGGTCTAATGGGGTGGTACAAGGGTCATGCATGGGTGTCCTTGGGTGGTGTAGGCCATGTAGAGCTAAGCGAGGGATGTTTTGGGTTAACAGATTACCCCTTGATGTGTGAGGGAAAAATCTCATCATAGGGATGATGGACATCATAGGATTTGCTGCAGAGGGGTGCTGCTTCAGGGGCTTGGGCGTGGTGGGTTTTGTTTTTTGTATTAATATGGTTCCCATCAATGGGTGAGATACAAATAACGTGTGACATGTATATGGACGAGGCGGGCATCCCCATGCTCGTGACAATGTCAAAAGAATAATTTTGATATATGATCTAAAATACAAGAGCTGATCATATACAACTGATGATACATAGTGGCTACCTCAATGTGAGGTTGAATACAATACTGATATGGAGAATGTAGAAATTCAGGCCTGCAGTAGATTAATTTCACTCACAGCAATTAACAATTGATCATGCAAATTATCAACAATGGAGACTGAATATGGAGCTGTAACACAAAATTATATTAACTAAGTGTACAATAGCCAAACCTGTAATAACATAGGCTGCTGAATATATAGAATACATGAGCAAATCGAATGCATAAGGAAGCATCCAAATATAGCATAAAGAAAGCTTACCCAAAATAGGCAAATCCCCCATAGGTGTAAAAAGCTGATCCCAAATCTATCAAGGACCCCACGAATTAGCAAGGGTGCATGGGCAAGCTAAAGAGTGGTCAAATGGCAGCTCATACATGCTTTTGCATGGAGGAAAGAGTGGAGGATGAAAGGGGAATAAAACAGGTTCACCTCACCTAGTCTAGCTTTCCTTATGTGCTTTAAAAGCTGGAAAAGCAGTCAACAAAGCAGAAAAAGCAGAAGGGCACCTAGGGGGCTA
>LPNX011154180.1:0-27280 GCA_001517045.1 Pseudotsuga menziesii | reverse complement strand
GCTGCTCATCTTTCTTTTCAATACCACATTGTTTCAGCTGCAAAACTAGTGCTTTGAACTTGGAGAAGTATAGCTGCAGTGATTCAAAATTACTGGGACTCGGGGAAATCAATTCATTTTTGATTTGGTGTCCCCTCATCTCATCTGTCTTTCCGAAGAGTTCAGAAATTTTCTCCCATACTTGATCCGGTGAAGTCAATCCATCGAGATGGAAAAGGAGGTCTCGGGAAATACTGAGACATAGGAGGCCATAAGCCTCATCTCTCCGATTGTGCCATTTGATCTTCTCTGCAGCTACATTGGGCTCTGCTTCTGTTTCCATAGTCACCCTGTAGAGGCCTTTCGCTCTCAACAATATCTCCATCTCTGCTTTCCATTCAAAATAGTTGAAGGGAGTGAGGATAGTTTTCTGTGAATCCATAGCTTTAGAAATACTGTCCTGGCTGTCAGTAGAAGGCTCCCAGTCTTGATGTCGAACCTGCAAAACAATTTTTGGAGGAGAGTAACAACCTACAATGGCTCTGATACCATGTAGAAATTCATGCCTGCAGTAGATTAATTTCACTCACAGCAATTAACAATTGATCATGCAAATTATCAACAATGGAGACTGAATATAAAGCTGTAACACAAAATTATATTAACTGAGTGTACAATATCCAACCCTGTAATAACATAGGCTGCTGAATATATAGAATACATGAGCAAATCGAATGCATAAAGAAGCATCCAAATCTAGCATAAAGCAGGCTTACCCAAAATAGGCAAATCCCCCATAGGTGTAAAAAGCTGATCCCAAATATATCAAGGACCCCACGAATTAGCAAGGGAGCATGGGAAAGCTAAAGAGAGGTCAAATGGAAGCTCATACATTCTTTTGCATGGAGGAAAGAGTGGAGGATGAAAGGGGAATAAAACAGGTTCACCTCACCTAGTCTAGCTTTCCTTATGTGCTTTAAAAGATGGAAAAGCAGTCAACAAAGCAGAAAAAGCAGAAGGGCGCCTAGGAGGCCAGGAATAAAGCAGATTTGATTCCCAGAACTTTCCAAAGCACTCCATGAGTCAATAATGGCAAGTTTGACCTCTATGGATAGGCAATTAGCTACTTGCACATGGTGGGACTCATGGACTAGGCAAATAAGACAAAATAAATGAAATAATGTCTAAGTGGGTAAATACTATGGGTTGATTATTCTAACAGAGAACTGCTACATTGGACCCATGGAATACTATATCTTCATGACTGACAGCCTATTGGATCTAGAATGGTAGATAGTTGTATGGACTCGTTGATTGAGAGTCACGGTCTTTATGGTACACATATGCTACATCAATCATAAATCTTTATAGAAGCACTACTGGTGCTTCTGAACACTATCTCCAATGCAACCTGAAAATCACAAGGGACATAACCTGTTGAGGTCCTGTTGAGGCCTGGAAATTCGCAGGCAACAATAGCAAGGGATTCTCCCCGGTCAACGTTCCCAACTAGCCCGTGACTGTTTGGAGTAGGGAATCCATCAGGTTTGCAGTCCGGCTACCGTAGGTCAAGTAGCAAAAGGGTTTACCGGTTGTGGCTCGGTCCACCGTGTATGTTTTTGTATTTTGACTTAAAGTATGAAATGTACGTGCCTAACTAACAATGCAGGGTGATAAGGATGTAGGGAGTAGTCACAATGTGGTGCCCAAGTTCATACCTCTCGTCTTAGAACTCACAAGAATCTCAATCACATATGCAGCAATGAAGTAAACTAACTATCTACCTATCCCCCGGGAGCCAAATTGTAACTTACTTATGAGTAATGTATATTGTTCATGCACTATAAAGAGAAATTACATATAGATGATATTCCTACTCACAACACATGAACGATTAAAGATATTTAGACAATCAGATAGCCAATTGTTTATTAACAACAGTCATTACTCATGGTGGTAATTTCACAGATTAAACTAGAAATCATTCAGACAAGACATAGGTCCTAAGAGTTAGAACGATCCAACAGCTAATAGACAAAAGCTGAAAAATGAAATAGTTAATCTTTCACCAATCCATAGCATAGCATTTGAACATCCCACCAAACTTTCTCCGATAGGAAAACAATAATTCTTTATTGCAAAAAAAAAATTAGTTCTTCTTACAATCTCTCTTTACATGTCTAACTGGGAAAAAGCCCCTTCTTCCTCTAATTCTTCTATATTTATACAAAAATATGAGACTGTTGGGCTGCCCACAAATAACCCTCGGGCTTCCCAACTTTTTGCCTCCCAAAACTTTCTTCAAATGTTTACAAGATCGTTACATATTACAAAAGTGAATGATTATTCATGAGGAGGGCCCTGCTTGAGTATTTAGGAATTTCTTCCATGCCAAAGCCTCAGAGGCAATGCATTCAAACGTGCAAGGTTCCAAAAAATGAATGTTAATCTCAAACTTTGCATCCTAGTTCTTGATGGCCTCAATTCTGGCCGCACTTAAATGAAGCTAATCCTCCAATAGCTACACACTGATGGCGGAATGATCTACTTCATTCCTTAAGATCTGGTGATCAAGGGCTTTAATGTGCTATACTTTTGCTTCCTCCTCTTGATACCTCTTATGAAAAATCTCCACAAATGAGTTGTGGTCTGGAAAAACGTCAATCCTCTGTTCAGCTTCTACTTGGCACCGATTATAGGTAATTAGGAGCCTTCTGAAGAATTCTGTGCATGCTCCTTTAGTTTTTCTCACAGCCTTTTTGAATTCCTCGGCTGTTTTTATGGTAAACTCTAATAAGTCATAATCCTACTGAAGGGCCTGTCAATATTTCGAAGGCATCTCAGCAGGAGTTTCTTCATTATTTTCTAACCTTGCCATTCTTGCTGTGAGGACTTCTAGAATGTCCTGAGATATGTCAACAAAATAAGATGAAGTATCGAGAATTTCCTCTAATTGGCTGTCTATTTGTAAAACTTTGCATCTCTCTTCTTCTATGGCGGTTTGCTTCTGAATCATCTTGGCCTTTTGTGCCAGCACATGCTCCTTGAAGGGTTGGAGATTGACCTGCTGCTCTTCTGCTACCTCTAAAGAGGTTTTTATAGAAGATATATGCTCTTGAAGTTTCCTCTCTTGTTCTTGAGCTTGCTTCTCGTTTTCCTCCCAGGTGGTTTTTTGCAGCTCTAAGTCTTCTATCCTCCCAGTAGTTGTTCCTTCTGCACCCTTAGCTCTTGATACTCTTGTTGCACTCTCTCCAGACACTCCTGTGCAGTTTCACTAGCTTGTCTCTCTGCTTGGAGGAGCTGTAGTTCATCCTTTGAAAACCTCATCTCTTTTTTCATGTCCTCATATTTCCTCTTCAGCTTATTGCTTTCCTCTCTCTCCTTTCTCAATGTGTATTTTAGTTGAGCAGGGGACTTCTTGGATTGCTCCAGGTCTATCATGATTTTGTCCACATTATCTTTCGAAGCGTGAATCAATGCAGCTCCTGCTCTAATGGTGAATCTTGGATCTCTATCTGTTCCAAATACCACGGGCGTATCTGTTATCATTTTCTCGAACAGACCTCCTGTTTCAATCTTCCTTTCCATTCTCTTCACTATCCTCTTTGTCTCCTTGTCATAGAAAATAGTGTTAAAATCGAGTATTTCTTCCCCTTTCTTCTATTCAAAGGGGACCAGTTTCAGTGTAGGGACCACAGACTATCCAGGTGTGCTAGGAGTCGGTACTTCTAGGTCCTGAACCGCGGGGTTCTCCATGTCCTGGGTCTGACCTCCAGCTGTGTCAGAGGCTGACTGTTTTGTCTCTGTCTGTGTCAGGTTTAGCCTCTCTGCTTCTTGTTTCTAAAGCTCTTCATCAAGCTTCCTTTTCCTTTCTTCTTCTTCATTTCTCACATCTTCCTCTTCTTTTCTAGCTGCCTCTTGCGCTGCTTTTATTTTATCTTCTTCTTCTCCCTGGAACCACCTGCAGCTTCTTGTTCCAACCTCTGGGATTCCTCATTTCATTTCCTTGCTTCCTCATTGGCTTTAGCTTGTTCATATTGCCCCTTCCCACATTTGGTGGTGATCTTCTTCTTGAACCTTCTCTTCAAGACTGTTATGTTCAATGTACTGCATAAGACAGATTCTTCTCTATCCCAATGGTGGGTGTTTTTGAAATGGACGTTGTTCTCTTTGCAGTGATCAAATACTTTGTTGCAGGAGTCATTTCTATTGAAGGGCATCTCACCAAAATGAAACCTTTCCAACTCTTCTACAAACTCATCTACTTTTTTCACTCTCGTGAACTTATAATTGCCTAACTTGAAGGGCAAAGGGGGATAGGTAGCCTTCTTATGTTCAAACAAAAAGCTTCCTATGCCATCGAGGAAGACTTTCCTAACCACATTTTTATGAATGATGTAGTCAGTGGTGTATTTGGGTAGCAGGGAGGGTGCTCTGGAACCTCCAAACATTCTGAAGTAGAGGCCATCCTTAGTTAGATAATAGTCTGCATATTCTTCATTTACTTGCAACGCCTCCTCTAACATGCAATCACACTCCTTCAGGAAAATGAGCATATACAATGGCATGATGAAATGTTCACAAACTTCCCGGTAATGATTGTGGTACTTGTGCGCCCACAGTGGCTTATATGCAGAATAAACAAGCATTCTCCCCCTATCCTAGATCCACCTTAGTTCGTGGAAAGGTTGATTGGACAATATACAATCGACGAGTATGGAGCTCATATAAAATTATGACCTCTTTTGGGACACTCCTCCCAAAGCTGAGGCCATGCAGGATGAAAGACTATTTGATACTATGTTGGCCCAGTTGAAAATGGTCCCCTAGGTAGCAACATAAATAATAATTGGCATCCACTCCAATTTTAAGGTCTTGCCATGAGCCTTCCCAAAATTTTTGTTGAGCGTTAAGGCGATGAATCTGTATGGGGCCCTTAAGCTTGCTGTGTCATATTCTTCGGTAGGCCTGGTTCTGAAATGTTTTCTAGGAAACAACATTCTTTTGAGGGTCTCAACAAGGTCCATTCTGATGTTTTTTAACCAATCATCAGATAAGAATATTTGTGCTTCCGGAAGGTCATAGGCCAGGCTACATATCCTGGGCTATAGGCTGCATCGCCTTGTTTGTCCACATTCTCCAGGATCATAGTGGTTACATCTGCCCAGGGCAGAATCCAACCAATCACTTCAGAGCATGGGAAAAGATCTGGTCTAGTGGCAATCTTCATCAGTGAAGATCTCTCTATATTGGCATATATGCCTTTTTCCTTCAAGCCCATATCAGGCACCTCTCGGCATGTGATCAACCTGTATATCTCTCCCCACTGATACTTAGGCTCTACACCAGATATGCACTTGGTGTCCTCATAGATGTATTCGGTTTTGGTAATCACTTCCACTTCGGGATCCTCTACAACCATAGGGGCCTTCTTCTTTTGTCGCTTTGACATTTTGAGTTCGGAATCTTCCTGTTATACATGCAATTATCATCATTAGGCTTTTTTCGGCTAAGTTGCAAACATTGAGACACAATGTGCATTGTTACACTTCATCTATGTTTAACATGAAAAAATTAGTTGAATGAAGCAAATATGTGCAAGATAACACCGTTGTCTAATAAAACAGTTCTATCAACATATCTCGAGTGGGGAAACAAAATCTACATCAACGTGAAGAAACCTTGGGCTCTCTGTGGATGCCATGATCATCGCACTGCGTGGGAATGACAGTGGAAATTATTCAAGCTTTTTCAGCGGTGTGCTTTAACAAAACACTACCCATGCAATCTATGGTTAATAAAACTATATGCAGTGATATATCCCCCTCCACGGGCTTCGGTTCGAAACCGACTGTGAACTGGGTCGCATGGAACAACGTGGCGAAATACGGCTGTGGTTTGAGGACGCGGGTAGCACGAAAACAAAAGGGGGGGGGGGGAACCATTCCAAGCGCCACAGGAAGGCCATGAAAAACCTTCCCCTACCAAAACATCATCACACAGAGATTGGTGCAGACAACGTAATGGTTGTCTGCACCAAACCCCCCATTCACTAAGTGTAGGGTCGCATAACAAAAGGCCATGGGGAAAAAACTACCTTGTGGGTCAAAACTCCCTCCCACAGATAGTTACGTTACAAAATCATCAATATATACACATGTAAACAATGGGGCCAAGAAAAATGGCCGTAAAACCTAACCGTACGAACATCAACAGAAAGCTTGAATGAAACGGGATAATGCAACGAGGAGTCTACCTGGAAACGCTACGTGAACAGCGGGAAGAAGGCGGCCAAGATTCCATGGTTGAGCCACTTGGAAACGTGGGTACATCGACAACGGGGGACCTTGTGAGCTAGAGAGAACGATAGCACACGAGAGCGACAGATCACAACAGTCGAAAAGCAATAGAATATTAAACCCGACCCCATACATATATATGGTCAACCATAAGCGACAGGGAAAAATAAAAATCGGACAGTAGAGACAAATGGATCGGATGTCAAAAGAACATTCCTTCCGCAACATTGGGTGGCCAAACCACTAAGCTATCTGCAGAGACATCCGCAATGGAACTTCGCAATACTAATCGTCGTAGCTTACGAGATTAAACATTGGAGCGGTAGTAGGAAATGAATCCGCAACGATGAAGTCATAAAGGACGAACCATTCTGCAACATGTAAGGTCTGAATCGGAAGAGAAAACAACTAAGGACTAGTTCTTTCTGTGGCCGCAACGGAAAAAAACAAAAACCCAAGGATCGAGGAAACAACAAATCGGGGCTAAAAAGTCAAAGTATCAGGGGACTTCACAATTTGCCATCCGCAACTATGGAGAACGGAGTAACAATTCTTTCCAACGCGAAACAAAAAATCAGCCGATTGAGCCAAATACATCGGAGAAGAATAATGAAGCTAAAGCTGATTATTTCTCCGCAATGGCGGGGTTGCAAGCAAAAAATATTCCGATTCAAACACTTGAAAACGCAATCAAATGCAAAAACAAAAGTGGATCATTCCACGGATTGGAAACAATCTTTCTGAAGAGTCATTATATCAAATCAAAGAAGAAAATCAAACTGGTATAAGCGAAAGGAGGGTCCCGAAATGTTTTTGAATTTTGGGAAAATGTTGCAGCTGCAACAGGTCCCTCGAGTAGACTCATCAATGTACTAGATTTAGGTGAAATCTAGGGTCTTCAACCAAATACTGCACGGACCAAACCCTGTATGAATCGCAATGGTGCAACGATGTAGTTGGAGTCGAGCATGTGAGAAACAACCATCCCGAGAGGCGCTAAGGACTCCTCTTAAGTGGTCCAAGGAACTCATCAATGAAGTTAATGAAACTAGGATACAGGGACCTCTAGTTCTATCCTCTGGAATATGTGTGTTGGCATCAACAAAAGGAGACCTACCCCTAGTAAAGGAAATGGTGTTTCCTTGACAAAAAGCATGAGGGAGATAACCGAAAGATGTGAGACAATATGTGGGCTGACCCACTAAATGGGGGGGGGAGGGGAAGGGAAATAGTTGAATAGGGGTAGGGGGAGTATAGTAAACTCAAACTTCCTTTGTTCAGAGTATGACGATAGGGAGGACCAGGAAACAAAGGAAACTAACTCATGGGAATGGGATCATAGCTGTAATACTGGAAACGTCATTGCAGATGGGAAATGCTTAGGGGAGGTGGATACTTTTGATATTGATGGGATCCAAGGAAGACACATTGCAGAGTACTCTGAACAAAGGCGACCCTATACTGACTAGATGACCATTCAGATACTTTTATGAGCATGAATGAAACCAAATTTGCTCGGCAATATTTTCTTCATGAGAAGGTTGGAAAAGAGCTTAACGACAACCCATGATGAGATTTTTCGTAAAGTGTGGCCCCTTTTCCCGAGAAAGCATAAAAGTGTGCAGAGGGGAATCGTCTTGGCTTGAATATGCCAAGGTGGTCCTTTTCGTTTGATGGTCTACATGGTCCACAAGAGGAGGTAAATGAGACAATGTAGACACCCTTTCCTATACTTTAGAGAGCAAGAAAAGAAGCAGTTGCGCTTGACTATCTTTCCATTGTTTTAAGGAGTCAGAAAAGAGCTTAAACGAAACTCCAGTACGTTCAACCGATTGCAGTGGAATAGGCGGTGCCCCATGTCAGGATGGTGGAAAATGGTCCAAAGGTCATCCTAACAGTATGGATGGAGAAGATGGCTCTCAAACATACCAATAGATGCACGGGATAGATCGCGGCAGAGGCATGCGAATCGGTGCGATAGAGGCACCCAAACAGAGGTGGCTCTTGGACAGAGGTCAGGAGAGCTGTGTGTGAGTTGCTGTGGGTGGAATTGACTACATGTGATGTGATTGCAAGTTCTGCAGTAGTTATACGCCAAATACATGCAAGAGAAATAAATCATTTTCTGGACAATGGTCCAAAGATCCGCATAAGGTGTGATGGATGGTGTAGACAACTATATGCTACAAAAAAGATAAAAATGATGTTCCTTAACGGGTGGTGACCTGAGTTCCCACATGAGTAGTGGTAGGGAAGAGTGATACAAGTATAGGTCCACAGACACTTGCATCACCATGCTATGGATCGTAAATCGAGGTAGCTTTCACGAAGAGGTCCCAAAATTTGTTTGTTAAACATGAGACGATGGTATCATAAGAAGATGTAAATTTGATCCTGGAGGTGTGACGGGTGTCTCGAACCAGCTCTAGGTTACTTTGGACTAGAAGCTAATGGTGTTACCCCTGACTTGTGGTAAAAATGTTGAAAAACAAGAAAGGGAGAAAACTACGCTATAAGGGACTCATAGTGGTGGTATTAGGCATAGGCTCTCTTGAGGTGGAGCCCGTTGCATGGCTTCTTCAAGAGTCGACCATCTGAATCAGCAAAGAGGTATGCCCCCTTGTCGAGACAAAGGTCATTGGCAAGGTGGGATGATAGAATCTGGTATTTTATGGGAAGAACTGATTCCACACTATGGTTTAAAGGAAATGGGGTAAAACCAGAGGTGGTCTTACATATCACCCCGTCATCGTGTAAGTGGTGCTGGGGTAGATTAGGTGGATATTCCATGAGCGATGAGAGAAAAGGGTGAATGGTGCTAGCGATCATGTAAATGGTATCAATTGTGGTTTTTGTGTCCTTGTCCCCAATCTCTGTTGGAGGAAGAAGGGCAGGCCTGGAGACAGGATGAGTCTTGGATGGACTTGGAGATAGGTGCAACATCATCTCAATTGGATGGACATGAGTCAACACATCCTGGGGCCTTAGAGGAAGGGTAGGTGGTTCAAGGTACCACACAGGATCCCCTAGTGTGAAATCCTATAGATTGCGTGTTGCCAACATAGACTTACTCACGATCCTGGATGGTAGGAAAAGGAAAGGGAAAAGAGCAAGGAAAAGGATCATGCTGATCAGGAATGAACCCCATTGTTTCCCTGGTAACTGAGATTGAGGTTGCGACTGAGGTTACGATTGCAGATGGATCTACAGTCGCAGAAAAAATGGAAGAAATAGGTCTGATGGACCGTTGGTGGTGGTGGAGACAAGAGGGTCAGTAGAACTCGACATCATGTAAATGGACATGGTGTCTGAAGAAGGATGTGGGGGTGAACTTCTTCGATCAGAGTGATCTCCGATTCAAGGGAATGTTGATGGAGGTCGGCTAAAGCCATTCGAAATTTGGGAAATTCTTGACAGTGGTGAGAATAGTGTCCATACAGTCTATAGAGGGTGCAAGCATGGTTTTCTCTCAGTGACTTGTCTCTTACTATTGGTGTGCTTGGAAGCTCAACCATGTGAAGGTTTTCGTTTGTATCCATGGCGTCCAAATGCGTGCGAATCATTGGGATCTTGGGGAAATTCTAAGTTGGTTTTCCCTATTGCTCGTAGATGGCACAAGGCGGGACCTGCCGAGGTTCTACGGTAGCTTTTGTATTCTTTCCCCTGGCCCTTTTCAGGTGGGGCAGTGTGGGTGCAGGTGCGGTGGTTGGTTTTTGCGGACCAAGTGGAGGATAGGACTCAACTGCAATGGGCTGCATGGGTGTTAAGACTACCTAAGGCATTGATGGTTGATCCAGTGGATCAAGATACCACATAGGAATATTCAATGTAAAGTTGGGTAGGTTTAGGGTGGCCATTACTGGCTTGCTCATGATGCGAGGTAGGGGAAAGAGGAAGGGAATTGTATGGAATGGAGGGGAGCCCAGATAAATCCCTGATGGTTCTATGTGGGGATTAGGTTGTGGTTGCAATTGTGCATAACGTTGTGGCTGTAGATGATGTTGCACCTACTGATGGTGTTGCAGGTGTGGACGGTGTTGTAGTTGCAGTTGGGGCTACAACTGCGCTTGTTGTTTGGGTGCAATGGTGCTGGATGAGACCATGCACAAGTCCACAGTCTCATTTTTTTTTATGGCGATGACACTAAGGGGAAATGATTCATCATAATGGTATGGGAAAACAACCCAAGGCCCACATTCAACAATGGGGAGCTTGGTGTGTTGTCAACCATGGTGTTGATTACAGGGATGACATTGGCATGTGTGGTTTTCCCTTGTGGCTCAATGGTGGTGATGGTAGGGATAACATTGACGGGTTCCGTTAACCCTTGTAGATCATGATAAGGGAGTTTATCAATCGTCACGATCTTCCCTTCATGGGGGAACATCATGAGATGGAAGACAGTTGATGCGACATCTCTCATGGCATACATATCACTTCTTTCGAGGAGAAGGTTATAGTCCAGTTGAGTGTTGACAACTTGTATGTTAATTAGTACTGTTTTCCCAGCTAATGTGATGGGGACATGGGGGAGGATTCCTTGGGATTTAGTGGGATGGCCATCATAAGCCCGCAGATTTGTGGATGATGGTTGCAGAATTGGGGATCTAAGATTCTGCCAGACTAGGGTAAACATAACGCACGTAGATGCCCCCTCATCTACTATGCACTCGAGTACAACCAAATTTTGGATAGACACTAGGATTAGGAAGGCGATGGTGGATGGCATGTGCGGTTCTTCATTCTCCATGTCAAATGTGTTCAACTTGGAGTTGGAAGGGTCTACGGCCCCAAGGGTGGCTAGTAGCACTTTCTGATGCATTGGGCATGTTTTGAGTACCTCTAGAGTGGACATGGATGTTGGTGTTTAAGCCCAATCATCCACTATGCTATAGCTGACCATAGCTCTAGCCATGGCATTATTGGCCCCTTAGAATATGGGGGGGTGGGGGAAAGGGGGTAATTGAAGAGGTGCATTGATCGATTTGGACGTAGATGCCACTGATGTGTCAGCATATTCGGTGGTGGTTTTGTACTGAATCCATCTGGTTTGTAGGTTGACCTCTTCAGTTTTCTTGGCTAGCAAGTGGTGGACACCTGTTTTGGCCATGGGAGGTGCCCCCGAAGCATTGGGATTGGGCTGGGCAGGGGTTGTGGTTGCCACTAATCCTTGGATTGGTAATGGGTTCTGAAGCACCATATGATGAGGTCCTTGTGGTGCTGGCTTGGGTTGGGCTTGATTTGTAGCACTGGCGGCCTATTGAACCTCAATCCGAATGGCCTACTTAGCACAAACCATGAGGGGACACTCGAATCTGTAGTGCCGATAGACCTCATATAGTGTGCATGGTTGGTTTGTGCACAATGGGGCGTTGCATCTTGGTGCATTTGGTTGTGGGGGATTTTGGGTGGGTTGGTTTGTTGTGGCATTTTTGGGAGGATTTGGTTGTTGACCGCCTCCCTGCGGTTGGTTATTGGCTTAGTTCCGGGGCCGATTATTTCTAGCTTTCCCTTGTTGATTTCTGGGGGTAGGCTGGTTGGGACGGTTTTGTTGTGCAAATACTTGTCCCAACGAAGCGGGTGAAGCAGGGGTGGGGGATTGAAATGCTTGTATAGGTGGTGCATAATAAATTTGGGTAGGTGGCAGTGCCAGAGATGTGGGCATTTTCCTTGCATACTGTTGTGTTGGCCATGCCAAGGCCTGAGCCTACTGTGGTGGTGCAGGTTGTGATGGGAAGTTGTTTCACTACACTCGGAAATTATTCTTGCATATTCTAGAGTTTGGTTTTGGTAAGAAATGATAGTAGTGTTGCTTAGTTGTGCTAGAACTACAGATAGTGTCGGACGGTGCTGTGGCTGTTGGGAGACGAAACCTATGATGGCATCTACAGCATGAGATGCCCCCAATGCATCCTGGTAGGAGGTTCCTGGATAGGGAGCATTTGGAATGACGGTGTAAAGGTATCTAGACTACGCATAGATTAGGTCAAACTGTTCGGCTTTCAGTATGGCCACCTCTTCGGATTCGGGACGTTCGGATGCAACGTCCTTTGTTATGGGTGGGAGCAAGGTTTTGAGAAACCAATCCAAGAATATCTTGTCGTCAAGTTAGATTTTACAAAAACTATGATGTTGTTGCCACTCATGGATGTGGTCAGTTATATGTGTCACAGTGCTCTGGCGGTAGGATAACAGGATCTCCACCCCTTCATCATATCTAATGGGGAGTTGGAAATACTGCAGGAACATGAAATCTAGGGAGTTGAAATCTGGGTACTTGGCTTGCGATAGCTCAATGTACCATTTGGTTGCCGCACTTGTGAGGGTGCACTGGAACAGTCTTAGCCTAATCGAATCATCTACAATGTTGTTTGATGAGCACCATAGATAAAATGTCATGATGTGATTTTGGGGACACTCCCCTGCCTTCCCTTCAAACTTTGGTATGTCCGAGGGAAGTTTGGTTGGAATGGGAGGACAAAAGGTTTGTTGGTGGATGGGGTCATTTGTTAATCAAGCCAAATCAGGAAAGTTATGATGAGCCATGGAAGGAATATTTGGCCCCAAGTCGATGTGATATGGGGGAGGTATGGTGGTGGATTTTTCAGGTGCCTAATGTACTTGCATACCTGGGGGTGCTGGTGGTGCCATTTTAGATGGCACCACCAAATTTTGGGGACACTCCCCTGCCTTCCCTTCAAACTTTGGAATGTTTGAGGGAATTTTGGTTGGCATGGGAGGACAAAAGGTTTGGTTGGTAGGGTGTGGTTTTGGGGACACTCCCCTGCCTTCCCTTCAAACTTTGGAATGTCTGAGGGACGTTTGGTTGGCATGGGATGACAAAAGGTTTTTTGGTGGATGGGGTCGTTTATCAATCAAGCCAAATCACACAAGTTATGATGAGCCATGAAAGGCATATTTGGCCCCAGGTCGATGTGATATGGGGGAGGTATGGTCGTGGGGTTTGCAAGTGGATAATGTACTTGCATACCTGGGCGTTTTGGTGGTGCCATTGCAGATGGGCCAGTGCCCCCAAGTCTGGTGTGAGGGATAGTGTGGATGGAAGGGCCACTGCCCCCATGTATGATAGGAGGGGCAATCTAGGTGGAAGGTCCATTTCCCCCATATGTGATAGGAGGGGTAGTGTATGTGGAAGGGTCACTGCCCCCCTATGTGATAGGAGGGGTAGTGTGTGTGGAGGGTCCACTGCCCGCAAGTGTTGTAGGTGGGATAGCTTGAGTGGTTACTATGGGTGGTGGAATATGACTAATGATAGTTTGCATGACCATGCTACGGCCACCTGCAGGGTTGTTAGTGATAATTTGTGGTGTGGACATGGGTTCACTAGTGACTGCTATGCCGAAAAATGGATCCAGGTTTGCACCAGCCATGGGGCTTGATGGTGCTGTGTGTAGTTCTGGTTCAGATTGATATGGATCTAAATCTGAATTAGAGGTTTTGTGGCCTTCTGATGGTGTGAGAGTTCATCGAGAATCATCTTGATGGTGTCGTTTCATTGACCCGAACTGTGGTGGTTCACCTCTTAGGCGTGAGGAAGAGCATGAGGGATCAATTGTGCTAGATTTGTGTATAAAAATGGTGGGAATTATATTTTGGACCCCAATTTCAATGGGTTCCTATTGGCTGTAGGTAGTCACTCGACCACCAAGACTGCTAGAAGACAACACTTGGCTTTTTCCTCATGGGCGTTCTACTCAATTGGTGGGGGTTGTTGGCTGTTTTGCTTGGCAATTCTTCTCAGCAGCTAGCTACTTTGGGGTTCTCGTGGTACTCCTGACAATGAGTTTCTAGTTAGAGCCCAAGTACTTCCCACAGTTAAGGCAGTGAGGGACTTATGTCCTCAAAGACTACAGATTTTTGAACTTAGTGTAAATTAATCAATTTTAGTGGCTCTCTCAGCGTCATGAACTAAGTGGGGTTGATTTATGTGGTATGGCGTGTATGTATTTCTGTGTTTCTATTATTTGGTGGCTGCAAATGGTCTATGAATTCATCATATTGTGGTTGAAAGCAATAAATGAAGATAAATTTTGTAGACAGATACCATTTTTAACCCTGGGTTGTGATAGCCTAACTAGGTGACCACCTTACACCTATATTCTTATTCAACCAGGAGAAGGTACTGGGATCTCAACATAATGGGACTAAGCCCATCTGTAGATCCATAGGAAACCTCCCAGATGCAAGGTTTGTCAACAGGGAGGATGCTTAGCACCATGAGAAACCCTCCTTCTCTACCCCCTCTACCTTCAAAGTCATCCGTTTTTAATGGTTTTGAACAATATTGGGTGAAGGGATATTACTATATGAGGTGTGCCCTTTGTCTTATCCCAGAATACCCTGAAGGGTGATGACTGTGTAGAGGAGGAAGGGAAATAAAGACTATTAATTTTATGTTAGTTTTAGTTAGCCTATGTTAATTAACAAATTAATTTTTTTTGAATTTACACTTTGTTTGTAGATGAAATTGCAGTAACTAAAACAGAAACAAAAATGGGACTATTGTGCTGGATAAAGACGGCTAGGCCACACTGATGGTCCTTAGTAAATTGAAAATTAACTTTTGACTGACAGTCCGCACGTTTTGGGTCAAATGTGGCTAGGGGGTAACCAAATGTTTCTAGAAACAGGCGAGGGGTCGCATAGATGTCACACACAGAAGCGGTCTGCCTTCCTGAAGGAAGTTGCACCTTTCAAGGGAAAAAGGGTGACTGGGTCGCACCTGTGATGCCTAAATGAGCAACCTGGTCCCATGCTTAGTCCCTATAAGTGCGACCTGATCTAGATTGGGGGGTTTTTGATCTTGAGTCAGATCGGCTCGATAGTAACCTGTATTGTGGCCAAATGGACTCAGATTTTCCTTGTGTAGGCTCGACAAAAACAATAAACTAAAAATAAAAAAGATTTAAACTAGATCTGAGAAGAAATTTTAAACCTAGGGTACAAACTGAAATAAAACTTGAAATTTAAAAAACTGAACCAGGGATCATGTGAGATCGACCTGGTATGGTCACAAGTTCTGTAGCAGGGATTTCTCCATGCTAAAAGGGCAGGAATGGATCCCTTCTATCTATAGGATGGAAGGGTAGGTTCCTATGTGGTAAAATGCAGGAAAAGTAAATAGAACAGAAACAAAGAAAATATGGACAAGAAATGGCCGTGAGCCCCTCTGCAAACAAGGTTAGGGATTTGCTCTGAGAACCTGCAATCAACTATTAAAGACAGCAATAAACCTGCAAAACAAGTTAATAAACAAACCTGCAAGAAAATATGGGTTAGAAAACAACTAAGCTACTAAAACAAAATCATGAACAAACAATGGTATACCTCTTCTTTGGTGCAATGAGCCACCATGCCCTGGCTGGAAGAAGCACCTCTCTATCTCACTCAACAATGAGGGAGCTATGGATCAATGGGGAAGATGAGTGGATGAAAGGGGGATGTGGATGGCTTGATAGACAAAGGGTCTCAAGTCATCCATGGGTAGCATAACAATATGCAAGGGAAGAGTTGTTTGAGAGTGACCCCCACCCATCTTTTTATAGCATTTTTAGGGTTCTAAGCCCTTGGCCATGGCTTTAGCCCCTTTTTCCCTAACTTTAGTTCCTTTTAGGGTTTTAGGCTCCTTTGAGGGGTTTTAGCCCCTAGCAGAGTTATTTAGGCTCCGTTTTCGGGTTTTTAAGCCCTTTTACTCAATTTTAAGCCTTTTTGAGGGTGTGGGGGTCTAATGGGGTGGTACAAGGGTCGTGCATGGGTGTCCTTGGGTGGTGCAGGCCATGTAGAGCTGACTAATGGATTTTTTGGTTTAACAACTATACTAGTGGCGGTTGACAAACTAACAAAAATTTCCCACTTCATTCCAGTCAAAGACACTTATGATGTGACAAATGTAGTAAGGGTATTCATAAATGAAATTGTATGCCTTCATGGAGTTTTGAAGAAGATAATTTCTGACCGAGACCCTAAGTTTACCTCCATATTTTGGATAAGTATGCAGTCAGCATTACTGACCCACCTAAACTTAAGCTCAACTTATCATCCCAAGACAGATGGGCAGACAAAGAGGGTGAATCGGGTGATGGACGACATGCTTAGGATGTATTTTATGGATCATTAGACATAGTGGGAGAAATTTCTTCCTCTAGTGGAGTTTGCATATAACAACAATCATCACAGCTCCATTGGTAGGCATCCATATCAATCATTGTATGTGATACATTGCAAGACTCCACTCAGTTGGGACAGGTTGGAGGACCATGTTTTAGTTGGACCTAAGTTGCTTCAGAGGATAGAAGGGCAAGTGGTATAGATCAAGGAGCAGCTAAAAGAAGCACAGGATAGAAAAAAGAGTTATCTCGATGCACAAAGAGCTGATAGAAGTTATGAGGTAGGGGATCACATATTTATCCACATCCAACCAAATAAAAGTACCATCCCATTTGGAAAGGTGACCAAGTTGTCACCTTGCTTCATATGGCCATTCGAGATTCTTGAATGAATCAGACTGGTAGCTTATCATCTTGCACCACCACCCACCTTGCACATAACTCATAATGTGTTTCATGTTTCAGTATTGGGACATTACATAGTTGATGAGACTCATAAAATTGACTGGAAGGACTTGCGGGTCTTGGATGAGGGAACGTTCATGGTCAAACCATTACTTGTACTAGATCATAGGGTTCAACAGCTCTATAGTCACCATGTGGAAAAATTTAAGGTCCAGTGGGACAAGTATAGCCCATGATCTTCTACCTCGAACGATGAAAACACTATGAGTCGAGATTTTCCCTCACTATTTTGACTATAACTTCATGACAAAGGTTCCCAAAGGGCAGGTGTATGTAACGCCCCATATTTTGACTTAGGCATGTTTATCACTTAGACTTATTACACTGCATTTACTTATTATATGGGCACTGAGATATACTAATTAAACTATATTATTTGGCATGTTATATGTGATTATATACTGATTATGATGTTACAATATTATCATGCTTATGCTCTGATTTTGATGTTATGATGTTATCATGCTTATGGTCTGATTATGATATTATGATGTTATCATGCTTATATCGATGCTTTGATTGTGATGTGATGATGATTAACATACTTATGTAGATGCTATGATTATGATGTTATCGTTGTTAGGATATTACTGTGCTTATGTGATTATTATGTGGTAGTCATCATCATATTCTTCTATTTCATAACAAAAATGTATAATTGATTGTAATTCTTGATATTATGTGATGTGTATGATGTTGTACATGGATACCCACCCATGATGCAATCAATTTTATGATATTATGTGATAGAAGGAAATAATGCTCATAATATGAACCAATTATTGATTTAATATTTTAATGAATGCATGGTTGCATAGTGCTAACCCACAAGGTACATGGGCTATGTGATAGTTGGGTACATGATGTGAAGTGTGATGTAATACATATATTGAATAGAGAATTAATTTCCAAAGTGATGGTACGATGGCATGTACCGGTAAAATTGATAGTAGTACAGTATGGTTTGATGGGGTATAAATCCAGTATGTTGAGAGGGATGGATGTATTTCCCACCCTATGTCACTATGATACTTGAGGTTGTGGGAGGGCAGTGCTGATATTTCTAAAGTGGAGCCGTTGATTTCATTATATGCTTCTGAAGTGGCATCGTTATGTTCCATAATGCTTAAAGGAAGCACATAGAACATTGTTCTAAATAGGTACAAGTTTATAATGAATTTCTTCTTTTTAGAGATATGAAATTATACTGCTTCACAAATTATAGAGGACCAAGGAGGGAATGTAGAAAGAATCACATGAGGAGAGATCCTACGCATTGAGAAAGACATTATGGTGAGATATGGTCAGGAAATGAGGATGAGAGCTTGTAAAGTTGGAATGATGGTCAATAGTGTGGAGAGGGGATATGTTGGGGAAACATTAGTAGAAGACTGACAAGTAGAGGAATATACCACTGGAAAACAAACTGGTATTGTATAACTAGGGACAAAATGTAGGTCTGCAATTCTAGTAGACAATATGGAACACTGACAAAGTACATTGAGCAATGCAAAGAAAATAAAAATTGTTTGAGAAGGAATACTATGCAATATTTATGGAAGAACCTCATTAGGCTCTCACACCCTAGTTGGGATGCCCATATAAGAATATAAACAATGAATAAACAAACAAAAATACATACATAGTTAATTAGGCATGAAATCTCATTTAATTCTAATTAAGAATATATATATAAATATATTAGCAAGGTGAGGTGATGTTTGGTTTTCATCTTCCAAGCTTTCCCTTGGACTCCCCAAGGCTATTTGTCTTCACTTAGCCCTAACAAATTGCATTCAAGCAATTATCAACCTTTTCGTGACACAATATTAAATGATATTAAATTTACCCACTTAATGTTATAATGTGATAAAATATTGTTTCCATACATAATGGTTCCCATGTTACCATGGATTTATCCTTGAGACCCATCCCTTGCGAAAAATTATCATAATGGTGTATGTATCCAACTTGGCAGGAAAAGTTCTTCTATGAAAGGCGTGTGTAATTTGGTCAATACTTCTTCTTTTCGATGAGGCCTGAAATTTTCATTTAGTTCATTTATATTTTCCTAAATTGATTTTCCATGGTTATATACCGATGGTCCTTATCTAGAATGGAAGATATACTATAAGTATCCACATCCCACTCAAATATGAAAGATGAATTTTCAAGGGCTTATGTGGTGCTTTGAGGGCATATTCATTGATCAAATCCTTTAAATATGTATACATGACTTTATGCCATTTATTTTCTTTCCTTACCATGGTCAAGATGTAGATACCTGAAGGTTGCATGTACAAAACATTGTTATGACAACTCATCTATCTCTCTCACTCTCTCTCTAACCACATGCTCTATGCTTTATAGAAATTAGGGATAACAACATAATGGATTTATTGAAATTTGTCTTTTGGGGCTCGTAAATATTGACCTCATAATGAGATATGGTTGGCATTAGGACGTTTTAGATATAATCGATGGGTCTCGACACCTTCACCATTTCTATGAGAAAAAATAAAGGGACTGAGGGACTAAATGAGTATTTTAAGACTCATGAGAAATGAATGAATACTAAAATTACCAAAAAGGCCCTCTAAAGGGGATATTTATCCTTTATAATGAGCCTTGTACAGATAATTTGGGGGGAATGATGAGTATGATAGCTCACATGGAAGGTTTAGTCGAGGAGTTCAAGAATGAGGATCTATTTCAATCTAATTCAATGGGAAAATGCTAGGTTATGATTGACACATTATAGCTAGATAATATGCTAGGTCATGTTGATGGATGGAGAAGTGGGTCATTTATAGAATTATTTGATGTTGTTCGAGATGGTTTACTTAAGGTGTGGAATAGGTTAATCTAGAAGGTTTTTGAGGGAATTTAATACCACATTCTTATCTCTAACCGATATCCCCAGATAATGGATCTCAAATGAGAGTATTTCTCCACATCATTTTGTAAGGTGGCTACATTTGTGAATGCTGAACACTTGTTTGTATGTGCATAACAAACTAATTCTTTCAGCCTCAAATTGAATTTTTTATTCCTCATTTAAGTTTGGTTAAATCTAGATTAAATGAATTTCTTTGTTGTTTGAAAACTTAGGTGCACACATGTGTTTTAGAGCTAATGGATCTCAAATGAGGGTATTTCTGCACATAAGGTTGTAAGGTGGCTACATTTGTGAATGCTTCCTTAAAGGGTTGCACGATCATGTATTGATAAAAGCATGTAAAATATACCATATGTTCTATGACGAAATGTCTAGGTATATGCATTCCTTTCCCATTTATGAGAATAAAGTATAAAGCCATATAGTTGTTGTTGAGTTTGTAATGTTGTGGTGTTATGATGTCATGTAAGTTTTGTCATAATCTATGTTAGTATTCTTCCACTTCATGGAAGGTGTGGTTAAGTTCCCAGAGTGATCCTTCTCTTTTGTTTTTACATTATTTTTCATACATTTTGGGTTCAAGTTGGAACTAAAGTTGGACTTGTCAACCAGACATGACTACAACCTGAAAATTTCATGAGTTTTCAGGAGGATGATTGGGTAAGCATGCTGCAGCATGGCTTGCGGGTATGAATAGGTGCTTCACACTGAATGAGTATACCTCCAGTTCCAAGGCTAGAATGGCCATATTTCAACTAAAGGGTGATTTCCTAAATTGGTGGTCAGACCTGGAGAAACAATTGCATCTTACTCCTTTGACTGTTTCATGGAAGTTATTCGAGGGAAGGTTTAACATGAAGTATCTTTCATCTTATTACAGGGAACAGTAGACAGGTTCCTTTAATGCTTTGGTACAGGGAAGCATGATGGTGGAAGATTATGAAGCTATATTCATGGAAATAGTAAAGTATGTTCCATACTTGGACTCAGATGATTGACAGGTGGAGTGATTTGTATATGGACTCAACTACAAGATCAGGGCCACAGTATGGATGCAGAAGCCATATTTAGTTTCGATGGTAATTGAGTCTTCTCGCTATGATGAGGATATGTCATATTCAAAGGGATCAAACAAGTTGATAGGATCCAATCAGTATGTGATAGGGAAGGATCCATGATTGTACTTCATAGGAGGACAATGCAGACCTCCTCCTTATTGTAACAGGTTCACCCTAAGAGCTAACACTTCAGGTAACTCAGTATCGCAGGGTTCGTCCGCAAACCATGGGAACTAAGGATGAACACATGGCAATTCTTATAGAGGATTAGGAGGTTTTAGAGGATCGAGGAGAAGGAAATCATTCCAGAGGACTCCTCCCAACAACATGAAAGCACCACCTAATGTCTCTTGTTGGGGATTTGGAGTTCCTCATTTTCAGCAGGATTGTCCTAAGGGATATAAGAAAGGAAAAGCATCCATGGGTAATTCTATTAACACTCATAGGATTCATGTAGCTATTCACAACCACTAGAAAGAACATCATTCCATCGTAGTGGAATCCACTGGTAAAGTAAACAATGTCAAACTTAAAATTTTATTTTATTCTGGTGCAACCGATAGTTTTATTTCAACATATGCATTAGATAACTATAGGTTGGTATCCTGTGAGAATGATGATTTTGAATTGGTAGAGATGGCTTCAGGGGTTAAACAAGTAGTACGCCTTAAGGTAAGGGGGTGTCAAATGAAATCAGGAGTATGCACCACTAAGTTAGATGCTTATGTCACCAATTTGGACCCATCATCTCAAGAGAAAGGATATTAGTGGACCCATAAAAGGTGAAGTCCATCAAGGGTTGGACAATTCCCAAGAATGCGCATGAGGTACATAGCTTCATTGGATTAGCGGGGTATTATCGAAGATTCGTGCAAGGGTTGTCCAAGATTGTGAAACCCATTACCACATTACAGTGAAAGGGAATTTGATATGAGTGAACCAATGAATGTGGTATTGATTTTGCTGATATAAAGAGATTACTGACTAGTGCACCAATCTTATGGGTACCCGACATGGATAAAGACTTCATGGTATGCACTGACGCCTTGAAGAAATGATTAGGAGCAGTTCTAATGTAGGAAGGTGGGGTAATATCTTATGCATATCGTAAGTTGAATTCACATGAGGATCAATATTCCACACATGATCTAGAATTGGCAGTAGTAATGTTGGCACTAAAATTATGGAGACACTACATGGTTGGAAGAAGTTTCACACTTAAAACAAATCATCAGAGCTTGCAGTATATTTTTACACAAAGGGATCTGAATTTTAGATAACGACGATGGAGTGAGTTCATCCGTGAGTATGAATTTGCTATCTCGTATATCAAAGGAAAGGAGAATGTGGTGGAAGACACTCTAAGCTCAAGAGCGAGGATTTTCTCCTTAATACCCTTGAAAGTGGATTTGAAGGATAAAGTTCTTGGACAACTCTTAGGGGATGGTTGGTATATAAAGGTAACCTTAGATATTGAAAATGGGAAGAATTTTGAGTTGAAGTATGATGGGTACCATATTGAGGAATATGGGTTTCTGCGGTATCAAGGGAGAATGTATATCCCTAAAGAAGGTGATCTCAAGGAAGAAATCCTTAGTGAGGCCCATAGGGCACATTATTGTGTGCAACCTGGAGTGAAGAAGATCTATACAAACATGAAGAAGCTCTTCTTCTGGCCCGATATGAAGAGCGAGGTAGTTGATTTCATTTCGAAATTCCTAGAGTGTTAGCAAGTCAAGGAAGATCATTGACACCCAGTCGGTTGCTTACAGCCTCAAGATATTCCTATGACTAAATGGGAAGTCATTTGCATGAACTTCGTTGTGGGACTTCCACTCACATCCTTGAGACATAATGTTATACTGGTGGTGGTCAACAAACTGAGAAAAATTTCTCACTTCATTCCATTCAGAGACACTTATGATGTGACATATGTAGCAAGGGTATTCATATATGAAATTGTACGCCTTCATGGATTTCTGAAGAAGATAATTTCTGAACGAGACCATACGTTTACCTCCATATTTTGGACAAGCATGCAGTCAGCATTAGGGACCTAGCTAAATTTAAGCTCGACTTATCATCCTGAGACAAATGGGTAGACAGAGAGGGTGAATTGGGTGATGGAGGACATGCTTAGGATGTATGTTATGGATCATCAAACATAGTGGGAGAAATATCTTCCTCTAGTGGAGTATGAATATAACAACAGTCATCATAGCTCCATTAGTAGGCTTCCATATCAAGCATTGTATGGGATACCTTGCAAGAATCCACTCAGTTGAGACAGGTTGGAGGACCATGTATTAGTTGGACCTGAGTTGCTTCAGAAGATGGAAGAGCAAGTGGTATAGATCACACAACGACTGAAAGAAGCACAGGATAGAAAAAAGAGTTATGATGATGCACAAAGAACTGATAGAAGTTATGAGGTAGAGGATAGGGATAATTTTAGGGGCGAATTTTATCCCAGTGGGCTATTTTTCCATGTTTTCCCCCCAAAAAATATTCACCATTTTACATTTTTTGAAGCCTTGTTTCGCCCAATTTTGATGGGGTAAAAAATTTTCACCCTAAAATTCGCCAAACTATTATATAAACAATATAAAATCCTTGGAAATTAAAATATTTTTTGAAAAATATCGCCAATAATTTTATAGTTGGCATTTTAAGAATTGTTAATATTCGCCAACATTTATACACTTTTAAATAAGTATGGTTCCTTAAAATCATCCCTGGTAAGGGATCATGTATTTATCTACATCCAACCAAATAAAAGTACCATTCAGTTTGGAAAGGGGACCAAGTTGTCACCTTGGTTCATAGGGCCATTTGAGATTCTTGAATGAATCAGACCAGTAGCTTATCGTCTTGCACCGTCACCCCACTTGCACATAACTCATAATGTATTTAATGTTTCAGTATTGCGACATTACATAGCTGATGAGACTCATAAAATTCATTGGAAGGAATTGCAGGTCTCAGATGAGGGAACCTTCACAGTCGAACCATTATGTATACTAGATTGTAGGGTTCGATAGCTCCATAGTCACCAAGCAGACAAAGTTAAGGTCAAGTGGGACAAGTATAGCCCATGATCTGCTACCTCAGACAATGCAGACACTATGCGTCAATATTTTCCCTCACTATTTTGACTATAACTTCATGATGAAGTTTCCCGAAGGGTTGGTGTATGTAACGCCCCATATTTTGACTTAGGCATGTTTATCACTCACACTTATTACACTGCATTTACTTATTATATGTGGGCTGAGCTATATTGAGTAAACTATATTTTTTGACATGTTATATGTGATTATATACTGATTATGATGTTACGACGTTATCATGCTTATGCTCTGATTATGATGTTATGGTGTTATCATGCTTATGCTCTGATTATGATATTATGATGTTATCATGCTTATATCGATGCTTTGATTATGATGTGATGATGATTAATGTACATATGCAGATGCTATGATTATGATGTTATCACTGTTATGACATTACTGTGCTTATGCGATTACTATGTGGTAGTCATCATCATATTCCTCTATTTCATAACAAAAATGTATAATTGATTGTAATTATTGATATTATGTGATGTGTATGATGTTTTACAGGGATACCCACCCATGATGCGATCAATTTTATGATATTATGTGATGTAAGGAAATAATGTTGATAATATGAACCAATTATTGATTTAATATTTTAATGAATGCATGGTTGCATAGTGCTAACCCATAGGGTACAAGGGCTATGTGATAGCTGGGTACATGATGTGAAGTGTGATGTAATACATATCTTGAATAGAGCCTTAATTTCTGAAGCGATGGTATGATAGCACGTACCAATAAAATTGATAGTAGTACAGTATGGTTTGATGGGGTATAGACTCAGTGTGTTGAGAGGGATGGATGTATTTCCCACCCTATGTCACTATGATACTCAAAGTCATGGGAGGGCAGTGCTGATACATGCTCCCTGAGATGTTGTGATAACAATGGTCAGATGCTTACTAGGTGAGGCTAGGTCCACTAGTTAGTCGATGCTACCGCTCTCAGGTTCTATGTGGGAAGGTTAGTATAGCTATCATCCACTTTTTACTAGAAGAGGAAGGAAAGGGAGGATGTGGACGTAGGTTAGGGTTGGAGGACATATTAGTTATTATTTTTTAACATTGGACATTGATGATACCAAATTAGTAATGGTAGGCACCAATCTTGATTGACTGATTAATAAGAACATAACTGTTAAATAACTGTGAATGTCAAAGAAATCATATTATATTTGTATACTTGTCCTATTGCATGAAATATTATTAGTATCAGCTAGAATTTTGGTTGTTTGGTTATAGTACATGTGAAGTCTATGCATGTACTGGCCATGCATGTAGACCTCACACATGCACTCTAGTATGAATATACAACTACGTAATATGTTACATAATCATATAAGTTGTAAAAAGGAACCAAATATTTGTGTATTGATCAATTCAGATAATGGATGTTTAAGTTGTTAGGGAATGTGTATGAATGAGCCAACAAAACTATTTGTTAATTGTACAAAACAATTAAGAGAAGTAATGTCACTATGAAATATTAATTTAAAAACATTAACCTGGGATAGTTAGATGGGCTAACTAGTAATCGTGATTTATTTAATCCTGTAAATGTACCTTATTTATTAAGAAACAACATAATAGATTAGTGCGAGGGTACTTAACAATAAACAGATACATGTCAATGTTATTATTTCAATCAATTAATAATAATACTAAAATTAATTATTTATTTATTAATAATATAAATTATTATTATTACTGTTATTATTATTTTTTTATTATTATGTTATCAATAAAAAATAATAATTGACAATACTATTATTACCATTATTTTACCATTAAACATAATAATTAAACAAATAATATTGTTGTCATTTTTCAATCGGTTAAATTTTTTAAATTTAACATATTCAGTTCAATGGGATAACCATTCAATAAATTCCTGCTGCCTCATGAAGGGTGAAGAATTGGACAGTTCAAGAAAATTTATTTACATACAACTAATTTCTTCAATAATTTGAACTAGTTGTACTTCCCAAGACAGGAATAAGTAATACTTAGTATTTTACTGTGAAGGAGGGGGTGGAAGAAGGGAAGGGAGTGGAAGAAAAAAGGGGAAGGAGGTATAAGGAGGGGGATCCAATGGTTTTGGAGGGTGATTTTTTGGAGAGTATTTTGGGGGAAAATTTTAGAAGAAAAAGAGAAAGAGAGTGATGTAACAAAGGAGGTGAGAAACCTTGAGGAGGGGATTAACTCAAGAGCCAAAAAAACAAATTACAGTCGAGAAACAAGGAAGCTTCTAATGGATTTATCGGCACGTGGGCTCGGGGGCTAGGAAACCGGTTGATTTCCTAGGGCCAGCAGGATTAACGTTGGTTGGCAGAGTGGATCATCTAGTTGGCTATCAAGGCTCTGACCAATGAGAGGAAATGCTATAGGAGCAAGGAGCAAGGAACTATCTTCACCTTGCATAAAGTTCCATGTATTTTTCTGTATTATTGGAATACGAATCAATCTATTTATGTTGTAAATAATTAATAGTAAAAGTGATAACTACTCGTAAACTTCCATGTGAAAATCATGAATTTCTTTTACTACTAATTAGTCTCAACTCAAAAGAAAAATATAAAAAAAACACACTTCAAGTTAACAAACTTACAACAAAACCAAGAGACTCATATAAACAAAATGTCATTCTTTATCTTTTATTTTCAGAAGGAGAGAGATTATTTATATCACTCATTACTTATCCCAGTAGGTTGAGCACTACACATCAGGTACTCTAAGTTCATCTTCCAACACATATGCATATCTAAAGGAAGCCTATATATTAAAGAATTGTAAAATCCCCTTCCTACATCGACTCAAAAACACAGTGTAAGTAAAGCGGCACTGTAAGTACCTACCCTACCCGTATGAAAGTATTTGATGAAATGGTAGGGTTTGAATACTGAAAACATGACACGAAAAATAATTATGTGGGGGACGAATCCACTAGGGGGAAAGGAAAAACGATGAGTAATCGGAAGAAGAATAACAATTTCCTTGGGACCTAAGCAGTTTAGTCTCACCCTAAGTTGAAGTAAATTGATTTCCTTTTGAGTCTTTGAAGATAAATGCTCACCTAATACTTATCTCAGGCATGAAGTGCCAAGAACATCCTCCCTATAACTCGTAATAAGAAACTTAGTCTTTCTCTCGAAAGGATTATATTATTGTCATCTTAATTTAATTAAAGGTGATATGTTTATCTTCTCGTAGAGGTGAGAAGAAAGTAATTTTCTTTTAGTGAAATGACCCACGTTTATAAGTATAGATACAAGCTATTCTTAGATACATGAATACACACACAATCCACAATAAGAATTACCTTTGAAAGACAT